>NW_024121299.1:3074743-3183939 GCF_016745375.1 Pimephales promelas | reverse complement strand
CACCCCCTCAGCCTGACTGAGTGGCAAAAGATCTGCTGCGTGACTGGATTTAATAGGGGAAACTGCGAAAATGCCACTAAAACAAACAATTTTATCAATTTAAACTAAATGTTGGAATCAATATAGTGTTCGTTACAACTTACTAATGATCCAGTGATCCATGGATCTTGACGTGCAGCCAGGAATCGTGTTGCCTGACATTTATGTTTGCCTGATTTCGACACCAGGGAAATAAAAGCAATATAGACCTAAACATAAAGCAAATTTGCCTGTGAACGCTTTATATAAATACAATATAGGTAGGTCTAAATCCGGGTGATCACTTATATCAGTGTTATATATAGCCTATATCATCATATCATCCAGCCCTAAAACTTGGGGGGTTTTTTGGTTAGTGTTTATTAAAAAACATCCAATAATGCAGAATATGGAATGATAACTATTTAATTGATGAGTTGTTAATATATATATAACAATACAAAATATATGGGTATGGTTTTACACCTAAATTCAGCATATTGACACAAAATGATAACTGCAAATCCAGCTTTCGCTGACTGGAGTCCAGTTGTTTCTGTGAATTGCAGCGATCCATTTGCTTCTCTTTCTATAGCAGTCTGTAAAAATATACCTCAAATCTAGTTGTTCAGTCAATCGCAAAGCTCTTTATCACTTTATACGTGTTGTGTTTGTTTTTCGCGGCATTCACGCTGATAACAAATACAGCCGCTCAGTCTTTTTGCCACTCGGTCCGGCCGACGGTGACATCACGCGCATACCCTCTATTGAGCGTGTTGAGCTCAAGAATGAAAAAGTAATCAGTATGACTGCTATTCAAAATGGTAAGCAAGCGCTGCTTTGTTTTCGGTTTGTATCTGCAGTAGGGCTGAACGATTAATTGCATTTGCGATAAAATCGCGATATGATGAAACGCGATTTTGTAATCGCAAGAGCTGCGATTACACTGGTCACGTGACACGCGAGAGAAAAGCAGTCTGCAAGATAAAGTATCAACTTGCCACGCTACGCGGTCTGGCGTTCAGAAAAGAACAGTTTATTTTTAATGTATGTGCTATTGTGTTATTTATTCTCTCCTCTCCTCAACAATCTTGGATTCAGAGAATTTCAGAATCGAGTCTGAGCTTAGTTTTTAAACACAGATGCGTGATGACGCTGCGCGTGCTTTAGAAACGAACGGTGTTCTGAATCTGCTTGCTTCTATTTTCTCGCGCTCTCTCACTCTCTCTCTTCCTCACTCACACACACGACACCGCTCGAACCTTCCAAAAATATAGTAACGTTATTTCATAAAGTTCGGGATTGAGCCGAATTACAAGGACATTCGCGGGCTTCATTGAACAGGTTTTGCCGCTTTGCTTGATGTTATAACGTTGCTCTTGCAGTGCGCGTTCTCTCCGCGGGAATTTTCTTTACAAATGCTTCACAGAGGCATTATTTATGTCTTTTGGAATGCAGTTGGCTTGTATATTAAAACCATGAAAATCACAGTGAAGGCTGCTTTCATTTTAAAATACTAACGCGTGCTTTGTGAAGAGCGCTCGTGCATGCGGCCGTGAGCGACTCATTGGTAAATGTACTTGCATGTCAAAATGCTTTTATGACGCGAAAATTAATGTAACACGGTCAGTTCTTAAACCCACAGGACAAACCACTTTTACAATTTCAAAAGAGATATATGCATTAGTGTGAATGCAGCTTATCGTATCTAAACTGAGGGAATCACTCTAGCTCTTGAATGAAAAACATTCAGACAGCCTACTTTTAAATACTGAGACCACTCTTTGTTTATTGCTTGTAATGTTTTTTTTTTGTTTCTCTTTATTTACTAGCTTTTATATTTTGAAGCTATATTATTTTATATAGCCTATTTAAAATTCTTAACATGTAATTGGTTTAATTAAATGGTTTTTTTTTATAATTGTTTTTTAAAGAATGTGTTTTTACACATGTAATTAAATACATATTTTAAGAGTTATTAAGATTCATTAATAAGAAAAAAAGTAGATCGGATCATGAGCTATCTAAGGATTCCTATCCCCAGTGTATAATGATTTATTGCTTGTCTTTGTCGACTAATACAGAAGGTAAATAACTTTTTTTTTTTAAATCGCATATTAAATCGCAATCGCAATATTGGTAAAAAAAATCGCAATTAGATTATTTTCCAAAATCGTTCAGCCCTAATCTGCAGTCCTAGTTTCGGTTTCCATTTTTGAATAACGTATAGCAGGGCTATTCAATTGGCGGCCCGCGGGCCAAGTGCGGCCCGCCAATCATCTCCATGCGGCCCGAAAGCACTCCAACCTCCCCCTCCTATTTTCTGGTGGTGTGGCTAAATTTGGTTCGATTTGCGCGTGGCCGCAGTGGCGCGTGCAGCTGGATGACTATACGCACTGTGTGTGTACCATGAGCGCTCCGACTGACCTGAGAGAAACGTTTTCAGTCCGAATATTTCAGCAGTGCGTCCCGTATTTCTGTCGACTGAACCAGCGATATTAATCATTCGTTGGATCGATTCCTATTTCCTTTTCATAAATTGGCCAAACGTGCGTGCATAACGGTCGGAAACGATTCGGATTCGTTCGGACCTTTCTGTCACTGAATCATCTTAAGCGGTTTCTCGGTCAGTAAGAACAAATAGAGAACAAAATAGTGCTGGTTTCAGTTGTTTCACTAGTTTACTTTGAACTAGGCAGCACGGTCCAGTGGATAACGGAACGCAAGCTTAAAGGAGTTGCGTTTACTCCCGGTCCCGGATACTATTATTAAACAGCGTTTCGACATCCATTGAGAAGCGTTTCAATCGACACTCCTCTCTGTTACAAACCACAAATCCCTCAATGATTTTATCTAGTTTTAAATCGGATGAAACAGCCTTAACATTCGCGACACTATTGATGAGGTAAATAGCAGAAACATGAACAAAGTTAGAAGCTAGTATAAATGCCATAATCACCACCCTTACAAACATTTACTATGAATGTAATAATTTACCATGGTTTGGGCAGAAATGTGGAATATTTATATTGAATACTATGTAATAGTCATTTATTTTGCATTAGATTTATTAGGGGGGTAGAGGAATATATAATTCATTGTGTGTATTGTTTACCTATTTAGGCATTTTTATACAGTAGTGAGCCACAAGTCTCACTGTCAGGATATTTTAATTTAAGCCTTTAATAATTATTAATAAAATAATTCTTACCAATAGCCAATAGCTATGATATTGTATAATTCAATATATTTGTATATAGCTGTAAAAAAGTTATTTATTATGGTCTGCATACTGTTGAGTACCACATTTCCTATTAAATGCAAAACCATTTTTTTTTTTGTTTACTTTAGCTTACTTAATGATACTGTTATGTTTCAATAAATAAGCCAAACCCACCGGCCCAGCTCAACTTTTCGATTTAATAATGCGGCCCTCGAATGAAGCTAATTGAATAGCCCTGACGTATAGGCTATCGATTCCTGATACCTCCTGATGAAGTCCTTTAGGTGTGTTCCAGAGCCCGACCGATAAAGGATTTTAAAGGCCAATACCGATACAAATATTTTTTGGTTTTAAAATCCGATATATCGGCCGATATTTATTTATTTTTTTCAGAAATGCGCAACAAAACATTAACAGATTTCCCTAACATTAGTTATTTATGAGTTTTAACTAAAATAATATGTTATTTTAAAAAGAAACTTGTTTCTTTTATTGTCACAACAGAACAGACTGATGATAGTGGCATTAGTTAGCTTTATGGTTAGCTAGTCTATAGCCATGTTTCCATCGACACGTAAGTGATATCGAATGAAAAAAGCCTTATGGAAACAGTAAAATTCGATGAAATTTCATGAAAATCGACTCAAATGAAATACGTTCGGTCTCATCGAATTTTCTCTTGATCGATATACGGCTAATGCGATAAAAGCTGATGGAAACGTTATTTGCCGAATAAATAATGAATTGCGATTAAGTTTTATGCCCTTTTATGGTTGCAACACGTCAGAAGACGAGTTCATTTCCGGCCAGTCTGTTTTCGCACACATGGCGGATGTCAACAAAAAGACAGATGTAAGTGGACAAAGCAAAAAGATGCTTCAACCAAAGGGTTTCCGTGAACCACGATCTCCCGGAACTGATTGAGCGCTCGTTCCCAAACCACAGTCACCTCCGCTGTCGTCGGGCATACGTGCATCGGCATCGTATCATCATAGCAATGTTTATAGCGTCGTTGTTTTCTTGGGTTAGTTTTGCTTGTTTTTCCGTGGCTTGGTTGAATTGTAATGTAGAATGTGGTCTGTTATTTCTAGTTAACAGACTGCGGCGCTGCTAGTATAACACACCGTTGCCATGGACGCAGTTCAGAGACGGAACAGACTATTTTCTTTAGCAGAAGCAATACTCGTTTTTAAATCAATAAACTCGTTTTTAAGTCAATATTTTGTGTCAAATGATTGATTTATTTATTTATTTGGTTGATTTATATGTAATAAGCAGGATAATATATAGCGAGGCGGTTGTGAGGCGAATACAACAACCGCCTCGCATACATTATCCCATTCATATGTCGCTATCAGCTGGCACATAAGCATTATTAGCCTTCAACTTGTGAAATATTGATCATTTTTTGGTAGATGGCGCGATCCGTTTTGTCTAACAAAACTTTGTTCGCAAAAGTTTGCTTGAATGTTGTTCGATTCAGTGCGAAAATAAATGGAAACACCTTAAAATGTCTCAAATCAATTCGATATACCAATTTGATCGCAAAACAGCATGTGACGTCATTACGTACAGGTTTTTATTCGCTTTAAAGCCGTTGGATGGAAACACACTTTCACCAGCTTTATCCGCATGAGTTTTTTAACCGAATTTCAGATAATTCGATTGACAAGTGGATGGAAACATGGCTACAGATGAGCCATAATTTAGCAATGGATTGTCATACTGAGATGATCCGTCTCATTGCTATAACTGTCACGCGCTATTAAAGAAATACTTCAGTCACATTGTCAAAAGTTAAAAGGACAGTCAACACTGTAACAACGTTACGCAACTATTACTAGCTAATTCCTATAGGCTTATTTAACAGCAGCAAAACGTCATGCTTATTTGAGTTCAGAGAACTGATGGGGATGTTCTTTTAATTGTTATTCAAGCAATGTATGTCTCGTGACCAACTCAACGAGTGTTGCCAACAGGAACGGTGTAGAGTGCCCTCTGGTGGACAAACTATACAACACCAACACTCATGACATGGTTCAAGCGTGTTTCGTCCGTTTTTTCTTTTCTTTCTGAAATATTCATTTATCGGCCATTATAACTGCCGATACCGATAGTTTAGAAAATGCCTAATATCGGCCGATATATCGGTCTGGCTCTCAGCGCAGATATTTAGACACAGTCAGCTTTCGTCTCCGCTAGTTCTTTTACGTTGGCTTGGTGTGTCATGGCCTCTACACTATGTTTCAGTATGACTGCACACTCACTTGGCATCAAAATACGTGACTAACAAAATTACATGCAAGCAAATCTCAGTTTCTCGGTATTGTGCCGTTTCAAACGAGCTTTTTTTTTTTTTTATTCCTCTCTTCAACACCTCGGTCTTTCCCACACTCCAGATATCCAGTGTGGCGCTGCATCTGCCGGCTGTCCATCACAATCTTCTGGACTCCAGCCATCAAACCAACCGCAGCTGGACGGCCCATGATACAGTCTCCGTGAGCAACTTAAAGCAGAACATTAACTTTCAAGGGTGTAAAACTAAATCTAAAACACACCATTTATCCACTGACAGTAAAAAGACAAACGGTCATTATTAATCAGAGCCATCAGAGAATAAACCTCGAAACCTCCCAAGCAACGAGGTGAGAAGGTGATGACAGGCAGAGGAGTGAAAGGTGAAAGAGTTTTTCCTCTGGGATGCGAAACATGCCTTCTTTCCAAGCCAAACAGAAATTGAGAGACTCAGAGAGGTGTGACTGACGACTGAAGACGTCCTGAGAAGACAATCACACAACCTCAAGACTGAAATTATTTTCTCACCTGAATCTTTCTGCGTTTCTCACGCTGTCCGACTATAAATCACCCAACTAAACAAACCAATATAGGTTCAGGCTGGTAAGAGTAAAGTACAGTAGTAATGCTGGATCTAGTTGGTGGAATTCTTAGAAGAAATGGTTCTATCTAGAACCAGAAATGGTTCCATCCCCCGCTTCATATATGGAACTCCAAAACGGTTTTATATAGAACCATTTCTTTTGATAAAAGGTTCTATTGGCCAAGTACGGAACCCCAGGGTTCTATATAGAACCCAGAGGAACCCTTTTTTTTAAGAGTGTATAGAACCTTTTAGGGGTTCCAAATACGTAGCGCTGATCGAATCTTTTAAGGGTTGAGTAAGAATGTATACCTGGTTAGGCTTCTGGAAGTAGTTAGTTGCTGGTCTGAGGTCAGTCTCAGCCTCAGACATCATTGGCTGAACGTCTGATGCATATGGCAAACAAACACTGCTAGAACTTCAAACTCAACATTTGATTGGTTGAATTTTCCAGGATTTCCAGGAGACGTGTGTGTCACGTTCTCTAACGGTCGGTTTGGAGACAAAGCCGTCGTGAAGCCAAACCCCGCCCCATGGAAGAAGAAAGTCGTCATCTTACATTTACATTTACCTGACGCTTTTATCCAAAGCGAATTATAATTGCTATATATGTCAGAGGTCGCGCGCCTCTGGAGAAACTAGGGGTTAAGTGTCTTGCTCAGGGACATATTGGTGTTTCACAGTGGATTCGAAGCCGGGTCTCTCACACCAAAGGCATTGTGCCATCACCACCACCTCTTATCAGGATCAACTAAATGCTGGATGTTTCAAAAGAAGACTACACTCTAAAAATGCTGGGTTGTTTCAACCCAAATTTGGGCCAAATTTAAAAAAAAAAAAAAAAAATGTTGGATTAAAAATGTAAGTTAAAATTTTAACCTAACTTTAAAAAAATTACAGTTGAAAGTTACATGTTTTAATTACATTTTATTAAATTATTGTTAGTATTATATGAAATCATTTTGCGACATAATAGTTACTATTGTAATATTTCACTGTAAAACAGAAAATTAAGTACTTAATAATAATAATAACTGTAAAATACTGTTAAATTACAAGATTAATGTGTGGCTCACATAAAAAGTGCTTCTCGTTACAAGTTTGGGAAGATGGTTGGCGGGTGATCCCAAGGGCACGTTACACGCGACCCAAACACAAAACACATGCAAAGTTGAGTTTGTGTGGTGCAGCATTTACTGTGAACCGAGCAGACACCAAAAACACCGGCTCACTAGCTGTAAAAGAACACAGTGCTGCGCTTTACTCTGAAACAAGACGCGCATATACTTATTTAATTCAATGGATTTGATAATCGTACTAAACTAAACCATATCATGAAATGAATAAATTAAATGACCCCTAGTAGTTTATATATTCCACATGCAGAAGACCTGCATCCAAACACACACAAACATGCGAAGGCCTTGTCAAAAGTGCAAACAGGACGTACTCATCATAGATTCACGTGAGTTTGTGGGAGTGACGTGCAGTAGTGATGGAGAGGGTGAGATGCTGTGGACTGTATATGAAGTCTGACAGAGACACCGCAGGCTCCTCTGCTCTCAGTGGACAGCAGATGAGTTCATTGTGCGTCTGGGTGTTGGGAGACAGGTCTGGACCGGTTATTATGGGATGGGAAATGATGGGAATGGCTTCACTCTCACTTAACCGCTCAGGGGGAGAGAGCACACAGGCTAACACAAAGAGGATACCAGCATTCAAGTCGATTTCCTTCACTAGCTTAGATAAGGTTAAGTTAAGGTTAGTAAAAGTTAGCTAAAGTAATGTCTATAACACCCCTCTTTAATTTATTTAATGACTCATTGAATTCAATCACTAGAAATGAGAAGTGCATAAACACATTTCATATTTTTTCAAAAATAGTTTGTAGAATTTAATATTTTACTCTGTACAATGTAAGATCTGTTATGTGTTTACCCCAATATGTGTTTGTCTTATGTCTGATGTAAAATGTCATTGTAAGATTTTATGAAAGTTGAATAAAAAAAATTAGCTAAGGTAACATTTTATTAAAATACAGTGGAAAATTTGGATACTTAAATGGCAAAAAGACATTTTTATATATTTATTTTTAAATAATTTAATCATCAAATTTTAATTAAAAAAATGCTAAATTATTTAATAAAATGCAAGTTATAAAATTCTGTATTTAATTTATATTATAAATTCTGATTAAAAAAGAATTTAAACACCAATGTTATATTTTATTAAATGTTTATAATACTGATTATATTATTAATATTTATATTTAATTACTTACATTATTTCATTTATTATATAAATATTATATTAATATCAATAACATACATCATTAAATAAAATAACATTTATTACAGCAAATTCTTCAATATGCAATTCATATTAATAGAACAAAAAAACAAGGTCTAGAAAACACACACACACACACATATAAAACAAGTGTGTGAGAGAAAGCAAGTCTGTTGTATAAATTAAACACTGAGTGATTTCAAAGCTGGACCTCCAACTGTGTGTAAAACAAGTGTTAGGCAGCTGAGAGGCTGGTACAGCACTACAAAACGAGAAACACACACACCAACACCTGGCTGACCATTTGGTACACCATCTATGAGGTTTGTATAAGCCAACATACAGAACACCATAAAGCACATACTAACAAAGAGTTAAAACATGCTTCATAGCAAAGAAAACTCACAGATAAGATCTCTTTAATCTCAATCATTTCTCCTAGACAGAGCTGTAACACTCATAGACATTACCAAAGACATGTCAATGACCCATTCTTAAACTCTCCCCAATATTATGCATATTTGATTGCCCCGACTAAATGGAGAGCATATGGAAACTTTTACTGAAGTAACCTTCCTCCAAAGAAAAAGTCCCAAAAGAGATCTTAATAATGAGCTCAATCATGCCAAGACACCAAAGTCTGCAATAAACAGTCAGAGATCTCAATATGAATTTCTCCAGAACAAATTATCTGCCATCCATGTTCATTTTATAGACAACCGACTCATCTATTTGTATTTCTCCCAAGGAATTTTAGGAGATACTTAGATGAAACAACTGAGAACTCAATTAAAATATCCAGAGCAACATCTGAGTGAATGTGAATGTGTGTGGCGATCCGCAGGGCAGAGACCAGCTGCATTACAAATCCTGCATTAGAAACGCGCAGTCCGTACATTTTCTGAAGGTTGACACTCACCCAAGCTCTCCTCCACGAGTCCCAGAAGTCCAATGACCAGCACGCAGATCCAGCGCAGGCAAGTCCTCAAGAGATCCATCTTCCGTGTCTGCAACTCCAGGCAGGGAGTGAGTGAATCCCTCAGCTGTCTGCTCAACACACTCTCGAGTGTGTGTGTGTGTGTATGTGTCTTCTACAGAATGTGAGAAACTGCACACCCCGCAGCAGTCTCAATCACAGCTTCACACTGACTGCCCAGCGAGAGAGAGAGAGAGAGAGAGAGAGAGAGAGAGAGAGAGAGGAGGGGATTATTCACAGTCTTACACACAGTAGCCTCAGTGTAGTTGGGCCAAACCCCGCCCCCACTTTAAGACCACGCACCCGTATTTTCAAAACCCCCTCCCTTTGCCTTTTTAACCAAACACATGGAATACTAGCATACTGTGTCCTGCATACTGTGCAGTATAAAACTTATTTGTGTGTGTGCATGAGTGTAAAAATGTCTCAACTTTGGCAGCCTGATCAAATTATGTTAAAAAAAAAACCTATTAAAGATCGCAGGTTAAGTGCATTGCATTGTGGGATAAAGTATTCAAGTCCAGGACAGTCTGCATACAGTGCATACTACAAAAACAAACAGTCTGCATACTGTGCATGCTACAAAAATAGTACACATACTCGTGAGATTGAATGCTATTTCAAACAGACACTATTTCATATAATTGTGATTTGACTGACAGCTCAAAGCACTCGACAAAAACACCACTACAATACCATTGTTTCTGCAGTTAATGGTACAACAATTAATTGTGCAGATCGGACCAATCCAAACAAGAAAGGGGAGAGAGAGCACACTAAAACTAATAAACAAGCAAAACAATGAGAAAGAGGTCAAACAAATGAGCACGGCTCCCTCTTACTGAGGCTTCTGGATAACCAATCAACCAGTAAATCTGTGAAACACACACACTCTTCTGCCAAACATAACGAGCTGTGACGGAGGTCATCTGTGACTCTTCTTCCAATTTGTGCTAGGTTGACCTTTGACACATATCAAACCCAGTCCAAATAAAGCTGGAGCAAAAAAAAAAAAAAAACCAAGCATGTACGTTTTGTTCCTACATAGGCCACACGTTAAACAGGGTTGTCACTTTTCTTCTAGACACTTTATCTTGTTTTAGAGTTCGGTTATCAACCAAACTCACTCTTAAAACGTGAGGAAGTTAACCCTGGGTTTATTCTAAACCCCGGCTAAACGGAGACCTGGGCTATCTTGATTAGAGGTTGATTGATTGATTGATTGATTTGCAGATTAATCGGCACCAATAATCAATTTTTCAAGTAAAAAATATACCAATAGTTTTTCTGGGTTGGTCCCTTGCTAGAATGCACAACAGCGACCTCTAGAGGCCAAATCCCCTTGTGGGGTTTGTTTTGACCAAGCGTGCTGCACAAGCCCTTAAAAGTGAAGCCAAAATGTCTTGATCGCCCCCCCCAGTGGCCGGTCCTAGTATAGGTCTTAAACCCCGCCTCCCCATGTTATTCAATGGGACGCGAGACCAACTAAACAACTAAATTACACTTCACATTTCCTTTTCTCAAAGATAGTTTCTGTCATTTACTGTAGTTTCTATCACGTTGATGTAATTTCAAGAGTTTGTTTTTAAAATAAGTTTGTTTTTAGTTAGTTATTTGATGGTGCTGTGACATCATGATTGACAGCTGTGATTGACAGGTTCTCAGTGTGAAGTAGTCACTGAAGAGACTTTTTTTCATAATGTTGACTATGTGGTTAGTAGTTGGATTTACCTTATTTTAACGAGGTATTGCAAATCAGCAGACACCATTGGAGAGGAACGGAGGAGCAGACAGAGGCCACTTAAGAAAAGTGCGGGGCGTGTGTTTGCGTTTGATTCAGCGAAAGTGAGGGCGGGGCCTTGATTTCGCGGCTTTACTTTCTGCTCACGACTGCGCAAGTGCGCAGACTCAAGTCCCAAGATGTCAGCGCCACATCGGGACATTGGCGGCTTCAGTTCTCTCTGATGGAAAAGCATGAAGGGGCGTCGTCCATCTTTTTTAGAGTCTATGGTTTTGAGATGTCTTATCAAGCGAAACGATCGCTCATTTAAAAAAAAGTTTTACGTTTTTATAAGCTCAAATGCTCGCCTTGTTCTGTTCTGTGATGCGTGTTCATGACTCTTCTGTTCGAACTCGTTTATCAAAATGAACGAATCTTTTTTCGTGTCATTTGGTTCATTCAACGAACGAAATGAACAAGTTGACTCAGGAAAAGATTCGTTCATTTTGATGAACGAGTTCGAACAGGAGAGTCACAAACGCACATCACAGAACAGAACAAGGCGACCATTTGAGCTTGAACTTTTTTTTTTTTTAAATGAGCGATCGTTTCGCTTGATAAGACCTTTATTCATCATCTGGAATCGTTTAAAGCCCTGAACAGTTTGCATTGAAACTCTCATTTGGACCTTGAACCGTCTAGTTCCCATTGAAGTCCATTATATGGAGAAAAATCCTGGAATATTTTCATCAAAAACCTTAATTTCTTTTCGACTGAAGAAAGAAAGACATGGACATCTTGGATGACATGGGGGTGAGTAAATTATCGGCAAAAGTTTTTTTTTAAAGTGAACTACTCCTTTAAGTCCCACCCTACATTTTTTATATTTTGTTAAATATCCTATTTTACTAGTAAATGCATCACAAAACAGAGGAAAAATAGTTTTTGAACTGCATTTAACGTAGGGGTGTTCGAGTCGACTCCGACTCCCACCATAGGACTCTCCATTTACTTCAAAACAGGGTCAGGAATAACACAAGATTGCAGTCGTTATTGCACACTAAATGTGCCCGAAACAAAGCCTTAAATACCCCACATTAAAACACACACTTACCACGTCTGTTCAAATGAGTCAAATTTAGCGATGACGTCGTTACCTTGAAATGATGAGTATCCTTAACGTTGTTACCTAATTGTTGCCAATACCCAATTTTACACGGTATATGTCACGAGAAACAGCTGTGGTAGAATATGATGTCATAATTAAATAAACAAGAAGGAAAGTATGTATTAATGAACATTATGAATTCTTCGCTTCATTGCTGATGTAGTTAACTAAACGTCGTGTGCTGGAGTCGACCTCAACTCTACGGCTATTCAGAGTCAGGGAATCAACTCTTTTTGGAGTCCAATCCCCATCACTAATTTCATGTTACTTTAAAATCTAAGGATGTAGCTTAAGGATTTGAGAAGAACTACAGTGTTTTTATTTATTTTGTGTCTGTTTATGATGATCAAACGAAAAATCCAAATGTATCAAATCAGCAAACACACATTCCCCACTAAAGCCATAATGGCACCGGCACCCTGACTAACACCCGCCAATCCGTTCCATCTGTCACCCGGCCCACACAACAAACCCATCTTCCAAATGTTTGCTCCTGTTTTCACAGCTGACAGAAGCGATGCGTTAGTCTGTTATAGGAGCGTTTGTCAGTTTTTGGTTCATGCGAGTGTGTGTTTTGATGCCATTAGGAGAGGTGAGTGTGTTGTCGCTGCCATTATGTGGGGTGTCATAAAGCGAGGTGTTGATTGTCCAAATGTGGAGGTGTAAGAATAAGCAGCAAAAAATAGACCTTCAGCTGTCTGAACAACACACGCATGCTTTCTAATACTGTGCTCTCCTAAATAGCACTGAAACTAATAAAAGCACGAACAGTTTAAGTCTGTGGCTGCTCAGACAATGGCTCTGTTGCTAAACCTAGTGGACTGCCTTTGTAGGTCTATTTTAAGGCTGTGCTCTATCAAAAAGTATCAATAAAAGGATTCAATTTTAAATGTAATTTAATATCAATCAATGTGATCATCAATATCAATCATATTAAAGGGATTGTTCACTTTGAAATACATTTTTGGTGTGTTTTAGCTTACCTCAATAATATCAATTTTGATATTTTTAGGTCAAACCGTTCTTGTCTGTCAGTCATATAATGGAGGTCTATGGTCACCACCTCAAAGAGCATGCACAGAGAAGTCCAAATTAAACATGATTTGATGACTCGTAATTTAAATGTAAGTACACATTGATGGCCTAAGACACGAAACGAGTGGCTTGTGTGAGAAAATGAACAGTATTTATATATAGAGATCACTTCCGACGCTTGCGCAGACCTGTGTCTTCAGATCACTTGGACGTGGTTGTGGTTACAAGAGGTAAAAACGATATAAATACTGTTTGTTTTCTCACACAAACCGCTCGTTTGGTGTCTTAGGCCATCAATGTGTACTTACATTCACGAGTCATTAAATCATGTTTAATTTGGACTTCTCTGTGCATGCTCTTTGAGGTGGTGACCATAGACCTCCATTATATGACTGACAGACAAGAACGGTTTGACATCAAAATTTTAAATACTGCGGAAACAAAGACACCTACATCTTGGATGCCCTTGAGGTAAGCTAAAACACACCAAAAATCAATTTCAAAAGTGAACTATCCTTTTAATGTTTATGTGATTATAACATCACATATGATGCAGCTCACTATGCATTGTAGCAAAGCTTCTGTGTGTATTTGTGTGCGAGAGAGAGCCTCAAAGGTCAGGGTTTGCAGAGAGAAAGGTCAGAGGTCCGTGTAATGACCTGAAGAGCTTCAGCGACCTCACACCTGTTTGAGATCATCCGTTTGGTCACATACCATCACACACACAATATACACCAGTGTTGTCTGGACCAATATTTAGCAGTGAGCCACTGAACTCACTATAAATAAGCAATGACACACAAGGCAATGTCCAATTTGCGAACGAATCATTCATTTGAACTGGTTCAATGACAAGCTCTGTTCGAAATGGCATACTACTAAACTATTTTTACAGAATCCAGTATATTGAGCACGGTACTACTGTATACTCACTACTACAACATATACAGGACACAACCAGACCACAATGCAGGAATGTAGAAATATTGTATCCCACAATGCAATGCACCTGAAATACATAAATAAAAACACAAAATACCTGTTTTAGTTCCAAAATGATGACTGGGATGTGACATACCATTGTTTGAATAATAAGAGGGTGAGTAAATAATGACTTCCCATTTTTGCATGAAAAAAAAAAATCATCTAAATTTATTTCAAAGCACTAAATGCTTGTTGTTTTGTATTTCATTATTGTCTAGTTAGAATCAATGGAAATGGTCAATGGCACACAGACAACGAGGCAGAGTGAGTGTGTGTGTGTGTGTGTTAGCGGGCCGTGAGGGGAATGTGTTAGAGTTCAACATGGGTGAATGGAACATAATCAGGACACATGCAGACTGCTCCACATTTATTCTGCTTAAACAAAGACAAACACACACACACTTTCACGCACTAACGAGGGCCATGGCGGCTCCGCTGCCACCTGGCTCATCCCTCCAATTAAGCATTCCCTAACGATGTGCCAATTAGACGAAAAGAAAGAATGATACAAAAGCAAAGGGTCGCAGAGGGCAGAAAACATTAAACAGAGAGAGAAAGAGACAGAAAACAAGGCAAGAGGAAGTAATAGCAATTACACATGACAAGACAGAAATGTGTCTGTTTAGACTCTCTATTTGATCTATTTTTACACGTTATTGTCAGGAGCTTGAAGGGCAAATGTTTAACATTTGTAAAAGTGCTAAAAGGAAGCCTCTATTCACATTAAATCGTTCTGGATGGGAACATAAGCAGTTAAGGATCATGGTGGTAACAGAAAGGTTGTGGGTTCGAAGTACTTTGTTCATATGTAGGTATCTATGCAATTCTGGGTGATGTAAAGGTACACTATGTAACTTTTGGTGCTATAGCGGTTCATAAACAAAAGTGAATGCGTCTTGCAGATTAACATTGTAGCTGAAGCTTCTCCGCAGTGGTTGTCGTCCCGCCCGGTCTAGAAAAGTATGAATGTGACACCTATTTGTGATCCAGGATACAACAAAAAAAACAGTTTGGAAGATGGATTCATGATGTACTCACTCATCACATTTTGTAAAGTTACAAAGTATACCGTTAAAAAAAAGCCAAAAATAAACACATAATAATCTGATACATGGCTAATAATTAAATAAATATTATATATTAGCATTTAACACTTTTATTAAACCAACAGTGATTTTAAAGATTAATTTTAAAGCTGCAGTCCGCAGTTTTTCCTCTTTGTCGCCATCTCTGTTCAAAATTTGCAATTGCAGTCATTCATATATTTTGGATCATTTTTAACCTAAAAAAGCTATGGACTGCAGCTTTAAAGCTACACTGTATAACTCTAAAACTGTGTAACGCTAAAAACACTTCGTTCTTTCAAAAATATACGTGCTCATTAATATATATTTACTTCGTTCAAGTAATAAAGTATTCTCGTGAGTGTATAATATGCCATTGAAAATACATTCGGGTAAGGGGGATCTAATGTCGGTCGCCATGTTGCCCCTCCATCTTGAAAGTACATTAGCCAAAGAGGGACATACCCGTTAATTCAAGCTTCGCCTTTCGTGTTTACGTTTCAGTTAAAGGACAACTCCGGCGCAAAATGAACCTTTGGTCTAATTACACATTGCTACCTAGTCAACCGTTATCTGAGATTTGTTTTCATGATTGCCGAATGTAAATAGTTTTATCTCTAAAAACAGTTTAGCCTATAACGCTAGTATAATGCTAGTATATGGGGCATAGAGTAATGACAAATAAAAATCGCTTGTTATTACCACTAACACGGCTCAAAATAGCCCCACACCAAAACGACGGCATAACAAGGGTCCCTACATTCAAATCGAAGCATTGAGAACTTTGTCAGTGTCCATACAGTTTAATAAGAAGATATTTTATACACACAGTAAATTTCGCGAATACAGGAAGAAGCCATCTTTGAAAAATAGTCTCTACCAGTCGATCTACGAACGCCGATCCAAGTGCGCTGAACTGTGCAGAATCTCATATGATCCGTTGTTTCCAGAAGAAACACAAACACAAACCGTTTACTTCCCTTCAATATGTACACGTAGCCTACTGTTCGCGCTCACCTTATCACCTTATTCACATCTCACCAGCGCACTTGGATCGGCGTTCGTAGATCGACTGGTAGAGACTATTTTTCCAAGATGGCTTCTTCCTGAATTCGCAAAATTTACTGTGTGTATAAAATATCTTCTTATTAAACTGTATGGACACTGACAAAGTTCTCAATGCTTCGATTTGAATGTAGGGACCCTTGTTATGCCGTCGTTTTGGTGTGGGGCTATTTTGAGCCGTGTTAGTGGTAATAACAAGCGATTTTTATTTGTCATTACTCTATGCCCCATATACTAGCATTATACTAGCGTTATAGGCTAAACTGTTTTTAGAGATAAAACTATTTACATTCGGCAATCATGAAAACAAATCTCAGATAACGGTTGACTAGGTAACAATGTGTAATTAGACTAAAGGTTCATTTTGCGCCGGAGTTGTCCTTTAACACTCATGGACGAGGTCGAACTGGAAGCCATGTTAATCTTGGACTACATTGGCCACCGTAGGAGTTAAAACGAAATCGGAATTGAGAGGAACAGAAACTACTATATCTTTACACCGCTAGATGGGGGTAAAAATCACACGGTGTAGCTTTAAGTAAATATAAATCATGACAATGGTAATCTAAATAAAAAAAATAGAGGAAATTACTGATAAATAAATGAAATCTCAAATATCAGCCATTAAAAAAATGGGAAATTCACAACGAAGGAATTGCAGTCACTTATAGTGTAATTTAGAAACCCAATCAGGTAAACGGCATAAACATCCCCACATGTTTCAGTCTGGACATAAACCCTCAACTGTTTTTACACCTGCACGCCTCAACAAAAAAAAAAAATGTACGCAAATGGATCCTACTTAAAGCTCTGATAACCACCCCCACACAGACATTCCCCTGGAGGTCAGGACCTCTGAACATGACCTTCGACCTCTGTCTTAGGATCAGTCAGTCAGAGCACTGTGAAAAAGTCGACTGCCTGTGAAAACAAACAATATCCCACCCGGAAGAAAAGAAAGACGGATGAATGGAGTAAAGAGAACAAGAAGAGAAAGGATGAGTAATTGAAGCGTGCATGTGTCTTTATATCAGTCAGCTTAGTCTGACCACGAACCGCCCACTTAGACAGGAAGAGATTGTTTGAGCGATATGTAAATGCACCAACCGTTTTGTTTTGTCTTTGCATGTCATTTAAAGGAGGGGTTTATCTTAAAATAGATCATACCATATACAGGTATGGAAAAATACTAAATCCTTTCAATGAAATTGTAATTATCCTTCAAAGACGTTCACTGTAGCAGCCTGGGAATTTGTAAACGTGGAAAGTTTGTTTCACAGTGAACTGATAAAACTGTGTGCGCTTTTCGAATCTGTGGCCCAAATCCAACCAAATAAATATTGGAAAATACTTGCCATATTTGAGAGTGATATACATCAGACCTGGGCATCGAGGGTTGTCTGGTTAGCCCCTGCTGGTTAAGACACACTACCTATTGTACCAATAGGGCTGGGCAAAAAAAAAAAAAAAATCGATTAATCGTTTTTTTTAAAAGTGGTTGATTCAAAATCAATTCTCAAAGGCCACGAATCGATTTTTTCCATATTTATTTATCTCTCACCCAAAAGACAGTTTTAGTTTTCCTGCACTGTTCATAGGCTCATAGCCTCCACGTTACAGCTAAATGCTGTGAGATTTTATGTTTGCTTTATCTTAAACATAAAACAACCTGATCCTGTTTGATTAAGTTCTGACGTATCCAAATTTCAGCATCAATTTTTCATCTTGAATCAAAATCCTGTCTATTCATTGTATTCATTTGAAATATAGAGTTGGGTTCTGTTTTAATGTAAGCCAAGTGTACCTAAAATAAAAATTTTTTTAATAAATTTCTTTTTATTAAATAACCACTTGTAAACTTATGTTCTTTTTTTTAAAAATATAGGATTTGTATTAAATCTATATTCATTGAGTCCAATCAAAAATTGAATTTAGAATCGAATCGAATTGGAACGGCTGAATAGATACCCAGCCCTACCTACCTAATTTATATTCATTGAGTCGAATCGAAAATCAAATTTAGAATTGAAATCAAAAATCAAATCGAAATCGAAAATCGAATCGAATTTAGAGCTTGTGAATCGAAATCGAATTGAATTGGAACGGCTGAATAGATACCCAGCCCCACCTACCTAATTTATATTCATTGAGTCGAATCAAAAATCGAATTTTGAATCAAAAATTGAATCGAAATCGAAAATCAAATTTAGAATTAAAATCAAAAATCAAATCGAAAATCAAATCGAATTTAGAGCTTGTGAATCGAAATCGAATCGAATTGGAACGGCTGAATAGATACCCAGCCCTACCAACCTCATTTATATTCATTGAGTCGAATCGAAAACAAAAATCGAATTGAATTTAGAATCGAAATCAAAAATCGAATCGAAAATCAAATCGAATTTAGAGCTTGTGAATCGAATCAAATTGGAATGGCTGAATAGATACCCAGCCCTACCTACCTAATTAATATTTATTGAGTCGAATCGAAAATCAAATTTAGATTCGGAATCGAAAATCAAATCGAATTTAGAGCTTGTGAATCGAAATCGAATCGAATTGGAACGGCTGAATAGATACCCAGCCCCACCTACCTAATTTATATTCATTGAGTCGAATCGAAAATCGAATTTTGAATCGAAATCAAAAATCAAATCGAAATCGAAAATCAAATTGAATTTAGAGCTTGTGAATCGAATCGAATTGGAATGGCTAAATAGACATCCAGCACTACCTACCTAATTTATATTCATTGAATCGAATGAAAAAAATCGAATTTAGAATTGAAATCAAAAATCTAATCGAAATCGAAAATAAAATCTAATTTGGAATTGAAATCAAAAATCGAATCGACATCAAAAATCAAATCAAATTCAGAGCTTATGAATCAAAATCGAATCGAAACAGCTGAATAAATACCCAGCCCCACCTACCATACCGATACCAAAAAAGCATCTTTCTCTGTTAAAAGCCATAAAAAGCAGCATTCAGCATATATATTAAAACATATCTAAAAATATATGCAATGAGACCAACCTGATTATGTTATTTAAAAATGAATCTTGGGAGTGGGTGGCTGCAACTGAGTTCTTTTGGAGTTCGTTTTATGTGGTTCTTCAAACAGACTGAGTGTAGTGTAGTAGAAATCAAACTTTGGTTTCTACAAAAGTAGCATTTTCATCCCTTAACAGTCTCAGATGCTCACAACAGATCTGTCTTGAACCATTAATGCATTCTCATTACAAATCACTTCCGCAATGAAGGAAATGAATGAGATTTACTTCCAGAACCTGACTGTTGGGCCCTGTTCCCAATGACACACAACCCTGGTGTGTGTGTGAGCAGGTGGTGGAGTGGATCTAGGGGTCATCAGTCGTGCTTCAGCTCCCAAATATAGAGCGTCCGTGTCACCGACTACGAGATGCGGATCTCATATCACGCCACTGTCGACCCTCTCTCTCGTTCACACTACCGTCTTTATCTGCCCTCCACAGACTGGCATTCAGAGCAGTATCATGTGTGTAGTGTTGTCTGTCTGTTGTCTGTACACTCACCAGAAACATAAAACCACCTCAGGGCCCCCCGAGCATGACCTCTGACCTCTCTTCCTCTCCACAGATATGAGACTCCTGCTAATACGGAGTGTGTTTGCGCACATATAGGTTATGGTGTACCTAAAGCTTCCGTGTTGATCACGTTACGGTGGTATAAAGTGTACGGGCTACAGCAGTGAACGCATGCAGTGTGTAGGGTAAAGCTGTGTTGAGTGTGTGTGACTGTGTTTACCTGCGAAGGTATCGCTGTCCCGCAGACATTAGCTCCCACTAACCATCGAACCCTGAGCAATGGAAATCTGTAGGAACAAACAATACCATTGTTTTATAATAACAAAGCGAACACATATGACTTATGGGAAGTACATGGAAGCTTCAGTCACAGTTAGGGCCAGATTTACTAAACAGGGCATATTAGTGTGAGAGTGCAATCCTAAAAAAGCGCAGATGAGAGTGGAAAGTTGTGCACGTGATCTACTGACACACAAATTAAAGAACACAGACGCATCCGGATCATTTCCGTAATGACCAACGCAATCTACCAATTAGCATCTGGTTTAAGACATGCTTTTTTGGGGGGGTGGTAAATAATGGCACAAATGCTAATTGACTATAGTAAACCTTAGTAAATCAACTTGAATGATCCATTTAAATTCTCTCCTCCCATAAATGTAGTGTCTAGAAGGGAAACTCCAACAAATAAGATCAGCCTCAAAAATAACCCTGTCTACAACCTTTCAGCGCTAAATTTTCACTGTGTGTGTTTAGTAAATCCAAACAGGAGTTTTTTAACAGCAAAGCAAGCCCTTAGTCAATTTGGGTGTGTCACTTAATAAATGTCACTCCATTTAAAGGTGCATTGCGCAAGTCTCTGAGTTTTTGCAGAACTACGCCCCCTCTGGTGACAAGTGAAACTGCAACCATGTGTTCACCCTCATGGAGCTGTTCATAACCAAAGCAGCATCAGCCACACAAATCTATTGTTACAGTCATAATGTCTTCAGAGGTAATAAAGCTGTAAAGTTATATCTGCAAGTCATTTAAATATATGAAAGTTAAGGCATTTAATTAAATTACACACTTATGTTTTTTGTTTCCATCTATCTCCATGTTGAACTGTTTTATGTGTTTACTGTATCCACTTATGATTGTATTATTATGGAAACACGTTCATGAACAATATAAGTTATTACTTTGTATAGGACCCGTTTGAGCCCGAGAGCCGACCGGAGATCTTTCCATTTGTTGAAAGCTTCCTGATGTCGACTCTCGTCTTATTCCGACGCCTGGCACTAGACAAACGTTTTCTTTTCTTTGTCTTACGTGGAGTTTGCGTTGGGGTTTGGAATGAACTACAAGCCGGTCTCTTTGAATCCATCTTCTACTTTTGTGGAAAGTTGACTAAAGTTGTGTCGCTCGAGTTGTCTTCGCTGATACGGAGAATGGCGGCGAATACACAAACCTGCCAGACATCGCCAGGTGAGCGTGAACGCGCATGACATCATGCCCAGTCTCAAACTCTGTCCCGAATCCCTCTTATTTATTTTACTGTACAGGATTATAGAGGCAATCGCAGTGATCAGAGAAGAGCTCATTCGGCCTATCAGGCAATAGTTTAAACATGTAGGGGTTAGAAAAACGGCTATTTTTAACATGAAATGTTGCGCAATGCACCTTTAAATTACACTTGCTTGAAACAAAATATCACAATGCCTTTTTAAATAATAAATGACACTTGCTTTTTGACTCTTTTTAATTTGAATCATTTAGTAATCACCCAGAACACCCTCATCTAGTATGTATATATATATATATATATATATATACAATATTTTATACACAGTGCTTGACTCTTGCATTGTCAATACAAAAATTGTGATGTTATTTCCATCAAGAGGTGCATCAGTTTTTCCTCAAGATCTTGTATTGTCATCAATGCACTCTTCATGCTCCTCCCAACCATTCTTTCACAATTTGAGCCCGAAGCATTGGCCTATTAAAATCCAAACAGCACATGTTTTGGGCCGGACAGTGTATGGGACACCAATAGGTTGAGAAAACTGTTGACGGGTTATTGGCTGATTATTAGCTGCCTGATGCTGTTGATTTCTGATGTCATGTCACTGCATGTTTCCACCAATCAGATAAAGAAAACAACTAATGTGAAACACAAGACTTCAGACACAACCACATCAGCACCAGTCACAAGTCAGTCAATGTAATCGAATCTGTGAAAGAAAACCCTTTCATACCGAGAGAGAGAGAGAGAGAGAGAGAGAGAGAGAGAGAGAAAGAGAGATGAGATGATGTGTTTAAATGAGTTAGAGAAATTAGCTCTAATTGATTCTGGGCTATAACGTGTATGGCAAAAACAAATATTTTTGTACATTCACAGCTCTCGGCATCACACACACACACACACTGAATTTACTAATGTAAATCAGTGAAAACTGAATCAATTTATATGTGGGCCCATAAAGCATTATTTGGACACGCTTAAAAATATCAGTAACACTTTGCAATAAGGTTTCATTTGCTAACATTAGTTAATTACATTAGATAATATTAACAATACTTCAGCATTTGTTGATGTTAATCTCAACTTTTTTTAAGATCGAAAGTTAACTTACACTCTTAGAAGAAAAGGTTCTTTATAGAACCTTAAAAGGTTCTGTCAGCGCTACGTATTTGGAACCCCTAAAAGGTTCTATACACTATAAAAAAGGGTTCCTCTGGGTTCTATATAGAACCCTGGGGTTCCACACTTGATCAATAGAACCTTTTACCAAAAAAAATTGTTCTATATAGAACCATTTTGGAGTTCCATATATGAAGTGGGGGATGGAACCATTTCTGGTTCTAAATAGAACAATTTCTTCTAAGAGTGTACATAAGTAAAGGTTAATAAATGCTGTAAGACTATATTGCTCAATGTTACTTCATAATGCATAAACTAATGTTACGTTTTTTAAATGCAACAGGATTCAGGTTTAAGTGTAACTCTTTCCCCACCATTGACAGAAATGTCAGGCTTTTGGGGTGTTGATGGACTCGATCTACTACACCATGCGTTTTGATCATCGTTCTGAATCCAATCTGGACGTAAACTTTTTTGTTTTTGCTCAAAATGTTGCTTTTTTTATGAAACGTACCCACATTACAAGTGTTGATTTAATATGTTCAGATATTCAGACAACAAAATATTCTGGGGGCCATGCAACTTTTGTGAAAATGGCTGCGGCTGGCAGCTTTATTGAAAAACACAGGCGGGGAAACAGTTAAAGTAAGATCCACATGCTTTCTAGGGTCATTGTAAATTAGATCTATCTTTAATATGGCACGAATGAACGATGCAGATGCAAATGAAGCATGAAAAGGTCACTTGTGGTGTCCATATTTGTGTTTCATGGTTTAACAAAAGACAATACAAATCTCCTAATTCATCTTCTGATGCTTTTTTTTAGTGGTGACGAGTGCCTCAGACAGGTGCACATCCTCCATTTCGAAATTACCCATAATTCTTTGCTGACGAACCTGAATGACTAAGCCAGCACACCTGTGGGAATCAAGTTTTCTGCTTTGAATAGTTTGAACCAGCAACATATTAAATTTTCCAACATGGACTCAACGTCGTCTATGAGAATTTTTTTTGTCCTGTTTTATCATCCGCCAAGTTTAATCGCAAAAAATACACAGCAGAGAACTAGGTGTGTTTGTTAACACTCTAGAGGAAAGGGGAAAAACACACACAAACCTGCCAATGCAGTCAGTGCAACACACACACACACACACCTCAGTCGTGCTGAACCACAGGGGAAAGACTTCACAGTGCATTGGCTTTTACGGCAGTTGGGTAAAATATTCCAGAGCTAAAATTAGCAGCAGGGCACAAAGACCCTCATTGAGAAGAACGTCTGGCACGGAAAGTAAAATCACAGTGAACCTGTCCAAACCGTAAGATAGCTCAACAGCTCCTGACGGTTTACCACAAGACCAAATCTCCAGATAAACCGTCCTGAGAGCGAGGTGAATCTGATAGCGCCTCATCGGGCTCCGAATCCGTATGATGACGCTCTAATCCTCAGCGCCGGAACACCGGTCACCTTGGAAACTCCAAGGATTCCCTCAGAAGTCCATAAGTGTGTGTGTGTGTGTGTGTCTTGCAGACATCTCTATTTCAGCGCGAGTCACTGAAGGATAATACTCACATCTCTTCTTTCCCGCTGAGCTTTAACAACATTGGCTCTGTTGAAAGCTGCTATTGTTCAAGTAGATACTTCAGAACAATAGACGCCATCAGCAAAGCTTCACAACACCACTAATATCAGCCTATTACACGGTACAAATTAGTACACTGATATATGAGTTTATCTATGGAGATATCTGAAGAGCCCGTTGAACATCAACCAGCGAAAGAATGCTGAGAGTGGTTCACTCTTAAAAAAACTTTTGCTGATAATTTACTCACCCCCATGTCATCCAAGATGTCCATGTCTTTCTTTCTTCAGTCGAAAAGAAATTAATGTTTTTGATGAAAACATTGCAGGATTTTTCTCCATATAATGGACTTCAATGGGAACCAAACGGTTCAAGGTCCAAATGAGAGTTTCAGTGCAGCTTCAACGGGCTTTAAACGACACCAGACGATGAATAAGGGTCTTATCAAGCGAAACGATCGGCCATTTCAAAAATAAATCAAAAAATTTAAGTTTTATAAGCACAAATGCTCGTCTTGCTCTGTTCTGTGATGTGCGTTCGTGACCCTCCTGTTTGAACTCATTCATCAAAATGAAAGAATCTTTTTTCGAGTCATTTCGTTCGTTGAACGTTTCGCAAGATAAGACCCTTATTCATCGTCTGGTGTTGTTTAAAGCCCTTTGAAGCTGCACTGAAACTCTCATTTGGACCTTGAACCGTTTGGTCCCCATTGACGTCCATTATATGTTTTTTTAAAAGTGAACTACTCCTTTAAGTTAAAAAAAAAACTGCATAGAGCTGCTTTAAAGCCTAGTTCACACTACATGATTTTAAGCCTGATTTGCAGATCGTTGAGTTCGCCGACAGGTCAGGGTGTTAACGCGTGCAAATCGCTGGGATTAGCGGACGACGAATGCTTGCTAATCTGTTAGTATGAAAGAGCCAACAACGCATCAAAGACGCTCGCAGACGCATGGCCGAGCCCAGAAAAATATCTAGATATCCAGAGCTGTCGCATGACACAACCTCACATGATGTCATGAGCTACAGCCAATCAGAGCAAGGCATGGGTTGAGGTCAGTATTCTTCGCTGGGTATTTCGCGTCATTTGCGGTTCGTTTTATCGCATCATTTTTCGTGACAAAACGTGGTTTGTAGACAAGATAGAATCGTTGGGTGACAGAATAGTTGTGAACTCATGTAGAGCGTTACCTCCTATTGCGGATCAATCACGTTGTGTCGTGTGGTGTGAACAACTCAGCAACTTGAACACTCCTGATTTCACAGAGAGCAAGTCATATAGCGTGAACCGCACAGTTCAGCCCGACGTTTTAAAATCAAGGCTTAACATGTCCATTTTTGCCAGTTTTGACCCATTCAGGCCAATTTCTGAGCAGTTATGAGTATGATAGGGGGACATTATTGCATTTTAAAGAGGATCAGCCAATCACAGTGGCAAAGAGCCAAAGCCTCTTCCAATGACGTCACGCTTTAAAGAGAAAAAATATGATGTTGATAGATGCTGAAATTATGTCAGATGGAGGCAGCGCCATCAGTCAGGGAGAGTTTATGTGCACGTGAAAATGCATCTCGGGGATGCAAGATAAATGGGTTCTGTGAGGGCTATCCGTCAGCAGTCTATAACTTTATAAGTGCATATTTGAGTAGTGTCAGGCATACACATACACACATACAGCCTTCATCACCGGTCCTGCCTCTGAGACCGGAAGTAATGAAACTCAACTAGCATAAGCACTTTAACAGACATGAGCAGTGCAGTGGGGGTGTGGCATACCGCAAGCGTGCTAAATCAATCTTAATAGCCAATCACGAACATATAAGAGCACAGCAGGGCATCTGTGTAATGTCCCATGTTATAACTAGATTACAGTTTCTGCAGCAAAAGTGAATGGTACCTGGGTTAGTAAACTAAATGCACTAATGCTGAGTGCATTTATTTGATCAAAAATACAGTAAAAACAGTAATATTGAAAAATATTATTACAATTCTAAAAGAACTGTTTATTCTGTATTTATTCCTGTGATTAAAGCACATGATCCTTCAGAAATCATTCTAATATTCCGATTCGCTTCTCAAGAAACATGTCTTATTATTATCAATGTTCAAAATTGTTGTGCGGCTTCATATTTTTGTGGAAACTGTGATGTATTTTTTAGGACTCTGATGAGTAGAAAAAAAGACTCAAGAATGTCTTTACTGTGAATTACATTTTTTAAATACTTCAAAAAAACGTATCGACACCCTTTAACTAACATTTAAAGTTTGTGTTTACATAATATATGTGTGTGTAGTGTGTATAATTATTTTGTATATATAAATACAGTACACACATATGCATGTATATATTCAAGAAAAATTTGTTATTAATAGGGTTGGGTATCGTTTGAATTTGAACGATTCTGATTCTGATTCCGATTCCTTGTTTCGATTCCGGTTCCTAACGATTCTCGATTTCGATTCTTTTAAGAGGCAGGGTCAAAAAAGTTTAGCTAACCTTACTAACCAACGGTCTTTCTGAAGGAAATACTCCTTCTGTCACAAATACTTGTCACAAATTTTGCATTTTGCCGAGATTCCGTTAATTTTTAGAAAAGTGAAGCCACACTTTGGACCGCCGACGTAAGCTACTCATGTTCGACTCGCGCGGTTATGCCAACACTTCCGGTAGACGCTTCTTCGTTGGTGTTGTTCAGCGGTTTCTTCTTCCGCTCGGCAGACTGTGAATATCGAAACTAGGAATTGAAATTTTAACTTTGAACGATTCCGGGAAAAACGAAAAGTTAGTCCCGGTTCCAATCGATACTCGATTCTCGATACCCAACCCTAGTTATTAATATATCAAACATTTATAGTTATGTATAATATTAATTTTGTATAAAGTATATACATGCAACTATTTCTTCAAGATATACATGCATGTGTATTTATATATACAAAATAATTATAGCCTACACACTACACCCACATATATTATGTAAACACAAACTTTTATTTTGGATGCGACTAATCGCGATTAATCGTTTCACAGCCCTATATATCATACATTTGTGGTCTATATAAAGCGAAACTTCAATGCTTTGGTCTGAATTCCTCATTATTATAGCTCTTATACTTATGAATGTATTGCAATGGTATGTAACTGTATTGTGTTATAAGTGAAAGTCGATTATTTCTCTTGTTAAAACAAGCACACTAACAAGATAAATGACTTCTGTCGACTACAGACTACAAAGGTAGTGCTAAACCATGACCACTATGTGTTTTAAGAAAGTAAAGTACTTTATTTTTATTAACGATATATACAGCTCTGTTCGTCGTCTCCAAAGATGGAGGAATTGATCGGCAAACCCTTCTTTATACTGGCGGAGGTTGTTGAAGTGGGAATCCTTGAAGTGCTTCGGGTCACTACATTAAACAACCGAACATTATGACTTGCCCTCTCGTAACTTCTACATCATTGAGCTTGGACTACAAAATCGGAGCGAGAAATAAAAATGGCGGATTGCTGGAAGTGTTGGGCCGGTAGTCAATGTCCTAATTTGGCAGTTCCGCTGCAAATACTGTGACGCAATTGTTCAAAATACGTCATAGAGAACAGAAAAATCTAAACAGGTTGCAAAATATGACCAAAACAGAATAAAGATAGAAACAAAGCACCTGAAGATGATAATTTCTAATTTTCTGCACTTGAAGGTGAAGGTGACGAATGACGATTTTTATCAAACTTGTATATGTAAGTTCAGTGATTTCACTTAAATGGCAATGATAATTACCTATTAATTGTTATTTAAGTGAAATTACTGAAGTTAAATATACAAGTTTGATAAAAATCGTCATTAAAGAAGAAAATTTCAAATGGCATTTAGAGGCTTTTGCATCTGAACTCTTCACTTATAAACACTCCAAATATACAACAAAATGCATTTGATGGCTAAAAAAGTGGATCTCACAATCATAAAGTGCTTCTGTACACAGGCATCGAGAAAGCAAGTCATTTCTAAATTGTCTTTCTTTCTTTTATCTCTCACCTCAAAGCGGGAAAATAGGTTTGTGGGTCGTGGGGATGGGTGGTTTTACGGTATATTGCGCACAGACGTAGAAATGTGCCATTTAGACGTACTGTTTATACCACAGAAGACAAATTTGGACAGCTATGAGTGGACAAAATAGCTTTATATTAGGTAAAGCAAACGTGACTCATTCAATCCAAATCTAGAATCTTCAGTACATTTTATTTCACTTATATATTGTGACATAAATAATCATCTTTTCATTTACTTTTAAACCGAGAGTTAGGTTTAATTTCTAAAGTATCCAGAAATAGATATTACCACATGGTTATAATAGCCTATAAACCACTTTTTCCACCCAAAAAAACTGATACAGACTGCTACCGTCATAAGAAATTACTCACACCATGATATAAGATTTGGGTCACACCGCCCACCCGTAGTGGGTGGATTGCAGAGAGTATTTGCCTTTTGGACAATGGAAAAATGACTGACTTTTATGAGTGTGTGTGTGG
The DNA here is from genome assembly GCF_016745375.1 of Pimephales promelas. The sequence continues at coordinate 3,155,221 of NW_024121299.1, read as the reverse complement.
TGTTTTATTCGGCTGGTTGCCAGATCTTTTCAGAGAGACAGTATAATACCTGACAGCCATTAATCATAAAGCGCTCCTGGGATTTAAATGGCTCAATTTCCTCTTGATCTATATCTCTTTTCAGCAAGCGATAATATCAGCCCTGCAGACACCAGTGATCTCTCTGTCACTCGCTTACACACACACACACCTGGGTCAATGGGAGGTGTGTGTGATCGTATATTACCTGAGGAATGTGCCGTGATAACATTATTTCCTGTATGATAAATCACTCAGTTGAACCTGAAGCCTTTATAGACTCGCTAAACTCCAGATTGGAGATTCTCAAATGCTTTAAATCTGTAGCTTTATCAAAAAGAGCTACTGGGGCCTGATCCCGTATAGGAAACAATATATCCCGAATGAGATCTCATTACTATATCTCAATCGTTTCTCATTCTCATAGACTACGAGATTAGAGAGAACAAATTGAACGCCGTGGAACGACATGAGGGTGAGTAAATAAATTCAATAAACTTGACATTCTCCAGCAGTTTTTTTTTAATTTACAGGCTAAGGATTTTTAAAGGGGTCATGAACTGGCTTTTTAAATTTTATTATATTGTTGTTGTCTGAGGTCAATTTATGACGTTCGCTTGGTTTTTGCATTCAAAAACATCAAAATTAATAAGTAATAGGCTATTTTCTACCCTAGTTTTGAGCCTAGCTGAAAAACGCTCGGTTTTTATGGACGTCTCGCACTGAAGACTTGGAAGTGAACGCCCACTGCTGTGAGTGGAGAACAGTTTTGCATATTATAATGAGTTTCGACTTACCCGTTGGTGCATTTTGTTTTGGGAAATTGATTTGAAAACGTCCAATGTTGTAAAATGGCAACCGGAATGATTCGCCCATACATGTTCGACCCAGAGTCTGTGTGTTGCACCATTCCTGTCAGATCCAATATAGACGGCACAGCACCGTTCTTTACTCCAGTCTTGTTTACAAAACCGATCGTTTCACTAGATAAGACCCTTATTCATCGTCTGTTGTCATTTAAAGCCCTTTGAAGATGCACTGAAACTCTCATTTGGACCTTGAACCGTTTGGTGCCCAATGAAGTCCATTATATGGAGAAAAATGCTGGAATGTTTTCATCAAAAACCTTAATTTTTTTTCGACTGAAGAAAGAACGACCTTTGAAACTGCACTGAAACTCTCATTTGGACCTTGAACTGTTTGGTTCCCATTGAAGTCCATTATTTGGAGAAAATCCTGGAATGTTTTCATCAAAAACCTTAATTTTTTTTAGACGGCACAGCACTGTTCTTTACTCCAGTCTTATTTACAAAACCGATCGTTTCACTAGATAAGACCCTTATTCATCGTCTGGTGTCGTTTAAAGCCCTTTGAAGCTGCACTGAAACTCTCATTTGGACCTTGAACCGTTTGGTTCCCAATGAAGTCCATTATATGGAGAAAAATGCTGGAATGTTTTCATCAAAAACCTTAATTTTTTTTCAACTGAAGAAAGAAAGACATGGACATCTTGGATGACATAGGGGTGAGTAAATTAACAGCAAAAGTTTTTTTTTTAAAGTGAACTACTCCTTTAACTGAGGCTCTACAGCGACACATTAAAGAACCAAATATCTTTATTGTTTAAATATCTGACCAAAATTGACAGTTGAGACTTAGTTTCATTATAATTTTTCACTGCGTGAGAACATGGTGTGGAGTGAGAGCGGCATAGCTTGTCAGACATAGCAACAGTAACTAAAGGGGGCGGGTCTTTGCGAACGGTCAACTGGTAAAGTCATCTGTTGTTGCTGTTGTTGACTACACATGCGCATTGGCTAGTCCAGCATGAAAAACACTTTTTTTTCCCTCATGATTTGAGCATTTAGAAACTAAATTTATGAGACGGTTGTCGTCAGACTTCATTGATGATTTCAAATCTAAAATTTAATCATAAGCTTGGTGAATGGCTTTGGAGAATTTGATGTTTCCCCATTCAAAAGGATAGGAGCTGCACTTGCACGACTGAAATAGCTGTCTGAGAGGCGTTTCAAAGATGGCCGCCAAGCGAAATGACTTTACTTAAAAGGTTTTTGGCATACAGTAGTGCAACAACCTGCACAACTTACACTCAAAGACATCTGCACCACTTTAACACCTTTAATAAATAAGGAAAAAATGAACTTATTGTAACTTTGAATACAGAATCAAACTGAATCAAATCTCATTGTGAATCGAATCATCTTGAATTTGCAAAAAAAAATCGAAAATCGAAAACCTTACTCGATTCCCCTAATTACTACACCATAAATTATTTTATGTTTGAGTTTGACAAAAATGTCCATAGTAAGATGTTATTAATTTTCATAAGTTTTCCAGATCTTTAAATTATACTTTAAAAAAGTATCAAATAAAAACGTACATAAATTAATATAAAATATAAATATATATCCAGGTTTTATAAAACCATGGGAGTCCAGGTTCTTCAAAGAAAAAGAAAGTTGAAAAATAAGAAATATTTCTTAGCTGCTTTTACTTATTTCAAAGTTTTTGTCTAATTTTTAATCAATTCACCTTGAGGTCCTGGCTGCCTGGGCTAATCCATGCCAATTCTTTTCAACATGCTATGCTAACATCGAAATTGTAACTTTACACCTCGTGATTCATAATCAACCTGAAGAATCAATACTCCTCACCTTTCTAATATAAGGACGCTCCATAACCAGCCAGCTGTCAATCAGAATGCAGATCACCCGTGAAGAGAAAACACACTATCAAATACGCCCAAATCCACATGTGAAACTTTCCCTACATACTACACAAATATATAAAAGTATAAACACTAGCACATAATCCACCAATAAATATTGAACTTCTGGGCCTGATACTTCTCTTGAGTCGAATGATGCAATCAATATGACATAAACATAAATGTGTTTGAGTGAATGTGAGCTGTGGTGTCAGGGCGAGGTTGAGACTAATGAAATTTAAACAGAGACTCCCTTTGAGTCTCACACACACACACACAGCATGTCAGTGTTACATTCCTTATTATCATGCTGAACCCAAAGGAAGTAAAAATGTAAAAATTCTAAATAGCTAATGACACCCAAACACAGTGTCTACACTGCAAGAATGCTAATTTTGTTGACTTGGCACACACTAGCAGTTTAGACAGTGAGCTTTGTTGATTACGTACAGTATAACAAGAGGGTTCTTTAAAACAATTGGCAGTGTTGCTTTGTTGATTCAACCTGAAGCATTTAAAGGGGTGATGAACTGAGAAATCAAATTTTCCTTGAGCTTTTGACATCTAAGAGCTCATCATATTATAAGAATATCCTGTAAGTTTCAGAACTGAAAACGTCCTTGTTAGTCCAATAAAAGCTTTTATTGACACCAGCCCCGCAAACGACGCGTTTTTAAAAGTGGGGAACTATGACGTCAAAGGGGTTAAAACACCACCCCCACAGAAGATGATCAACGCCTGCTTCACCACGGCATTACACGCATAGCTAAATAACCAACGCATTCTCATCCTTTAGCGTCATATAGAACGCTATATGACAAAACGGCGCTATACTACGCACATGGCACCCGTTATCGTTAATATAATATGCGCTGTGATGGTTAGGTTTGGGGTAGGGTAGTCTCATATTACGCTAAAGGATTTATGACGCCTTGGGTTCGCGTGAATATTAACGATAAAGCGTGCCATGTGCGTAGTATAGCGCCGTTTTGTCATATAGCGTTCTATGTGACGCTAAAGGATGTGAACGGGCTGAAATAACATAGATGCCTACCTAGTACCTCGTGATGACAAACCGGATCCAGCTACCGAGGAATACAGAATTGTGCAGTGCCTGTTTGTGGAAGTAGACAGTCGCTGCATAAGCTTCCTCTGGATTCCAATAGGAATGCAAAACTTTATTTTTAACGACGTTCCAGCTGATGAGGTAAAACCGTCTGTTCGCTTCATTTCACTGAGGATTGTAAACAAGACTGGATTTGCAGACCGGTTAAGAGTAAAGAACGGTACTGTGCCGTCTATATTTATTGGATCTGACAGGAATGGTGCAACACACGGACTCTGGGTCGAACATGTATGGGCGAATTATTCCGGTCGCCATTTTACAACGTTGGAAGTTTTCAAAATAATTTCCCCCACGTTGACCGACTGGTGAGTCGAAACTCATTATAATATGCAAAACTGTTATCCACTCACAGCAGTGGACGTTCACTTCCAAGTCTTCAGTGCAAGACGCCCATAAAAACCGAGCGTTTTTGAGCTAGGCTCAAAACTAGGGTAGAAAATAGCCTATTACTTATTAATTTGATGTTTTTGAATGCAAAAACCAAGTGAACGTCATAATTTCACCTCAGACAACAATATAATAAAATTTAAAAAGACAGTTCATGACCCCTTTAAGATATGACACTTTTGCACACTTGCACTTCAGAGTCAAACAGCTTTGCAGAGTGTTGTTATTGTTAAAGGTACAATATGCAGGATTTTTCGCCACCAGGGGTCGCTAACCTCTTACAATAACAAAGGCATATATTGATGAAGTAAATTCCACATTAAGCTGAATTATGGATCTTGTCGTCAAGCTTATGGATCTTTTATGGATGAGTGATTTTTAAACATTATGTTGGCTTCAAAATGTATACATTGTGGATTAACTTGTAAAGATTATCTTGATAGACAAAACGTGTAACGTCCGAGTTGTCCTACAAAGTGACATCATCACTTCGGCTCTCTATAGACGAATCCGACCAGCGTTCTGTGTAGGCTGCCATCTTGTGGCGCCGCCATTACTGAGCTGTTACACCGGCATAGACATATGCACCGGTATGTAAACAAACCTCGGTGATAACGCGAACGCACCCTCGATGACAGCTACAGCCAGGCAGAATGACTTGTTGGGTTGATGATGTTAGACAGCAGCCTCCAATCACAGATAAGGGGTACAAACGATCTTACAGATTTTTTATGAAAATAGCTTGGCAAGCTAGCTAGGCTAACGTTTGCTAACGAGGAAACTATAAAAAGATCTGTCCATTTGGCAACAATAAATAAATGAATAAATGAATGAAATCAAATAACAAATTCATGTTTTTCATTTGTGTCCATTATTTATCTCATTTTCACATTGCAACGGGCAAGGGTAAGGTAAAGTTACAGCAAGAAAGTATACATAATATCGACCAATTAGTGTTTTTAAACCATGGAAAGAGGTCAATATAACAGCAGGAGAACAATTATGTCACATAACGTTAAATTTAGCTCAGGAAAGCCATTTAATGACCATAGCATGTTAATTGAATAGAACAAATAGCAAGAGAGGAGATTTTGCTGATCACTATATCACATATTATATTTTTTTACTTATGTCATTAAATAATTGTTATTATACGCGAATGCCCGCGTCTTGTACTCGCCCAGGAAATCTTTGTAAACCGTACGGCACCAGGGCAGTCGACCCGGGGTATTCACACCATTGAAACAATTTATAACGGAAACTGTTTACCCACTCGACATTATACAAGGGCTAACGTTGTAACGTTAGTGACAGTCGTAAATCGCGGGCTGTTTATTCCGGTGGACGCAAGTTGCAACTAAAACAATAGGAGGCAATGGCGCAACGCTACCCAGCAACAGCTCAGTAATGGCGCCCGCTTTCTTCCGGTAGTTTCGCCGGATTCGTCTATAGACTGAACACGTAATACGTATGATGTCATCCTTTTTCACAATTTTTTTTTTTGTAGTTTACGCAGAGACGATAACTGAATCATTTTCAAAAACGTGTACTTTTGTTGCAATGTTTCAAATGCTGTTGTCATATAAATAAATGACTAAAACACATACAAAGTTTCCGTTCTTAGTTGAAAAGTGTAATCACCCAATTAAACTTAATTGAAAGTCTGAAAAGTGAAATAAATAGGCTTAAGTTGAAGTATTAAAATTTATTAAAGCTATATAGTTTTTTAACTAATAAAAATAAAAGTACAAACTAAAATGAATATGCAAACGAAATATAAAAATAAAGGCTAAATAAAATAGTTATTTAATAAATAGTATAATAGTTTAAAATAAAAGAATACTGCTTATTGAACTTTTCATTTTCTGACTGGATTGTGAAAAGTGAGAGATGTACAGTTGTCTAGAGTGGTATCACAGGAAGAGCAAGTGTGTGTCAAAAAACATTAAAAATATAAATATCTGCACCACTGAATCATTCGCAATATGAGCAGTAACGTGCGTTAAAAAAATAAGCAGGGCCACTTTTCAATTCAGTTTGACTTTTCTAGTTCTTGTCAAATGTGTGTGCTTGCACTGTATGGGGTGTACTGCTACTCTCACATTCCATCTTTCCCTCTCATACACACACTCACATCTGCTGTTCGACTCTGGCTGGTCGTTGAGTCTTTCCTGCCTAGTCCCATGACGAAAGGTGGGGGGTGAGGTAAGAATTGGACGCTTTATGCCATATGGTCACACACTCTCCAACGTGAACTCCACATAACACACTGACACACAGCTGGAGCTGATTAGTGCCTCCGTGCGTGTGTGTGTGTGTGTGTGTGTGTGTGTTCACATAGTTTCAGGTCTCTCTGTTCATCCGTGACATTGGGCCTACAGTCATATCAGTGAACTTGTTTTGATATCACACACAACGGCGATGATACTGTCCTAAAACGCATTTTCGGAATTAAAATAAAGCTTAAAATAAAAAATAAAAATGTTGCAATTAACTGAAATAAATAGGTGTAAGATAAAGTACTAAAATGACTAATACTGAAAAAGATAAAGAGAAAGATAAGATATTAATCGCGATTAATCGCATCCAAAACAAAAGTTTGAGTACATAATATGTGGGTGCACTGTGTATAATTATTTTGTATATATATATATATATATATAAATACACACACATGCATGTATATTTAAGAAACAAAATATTATTTATATATAAAATTTATATTTATATATAATATAAATTATATATAAATCTATATACAATATATGAAAATATTTCTTAAATATTTACAAGCATGTTTGTGTATTTATATATATAAAATAATTATACACAGTGCACCCACATATATTATGTAAACACAAACTTTTATTTTGGATGCGATTAATCGTGATTAATCGTTTAACAGCCCTAATGTAAATATATAGGCCTATATGACAAAAAACATAACAAAACAAACTAAAAATATAAAAAATGCAAATAGTAGAATAGTAAATAGAATATTAGTAAATACTATACAAATATATAGAAAATACTAAAACAACGCTTTAATAAACACAAGAACATGTCCTAAGTAAATTTCCCCTCTGAAAACACGCCTGAAAAGAACAATTAATAGTCTAGTATGTAATTAATAAATCATGCTCACATCCCTGGAACCAATACACCTCCAGTGTCTCTCATTAATTGCATAAACTAATCTGTGCGCCAGTTTAATAATGAACCGGAAATATTTAAAAACTTCTCATGATAACATAAAAAGCCTCTAACGTTGTTTTGCGCCTTTAAGTATCTTTCATAATCGAAAGTGTGCTATGGCTTTGCGCCCTTACCAAATTGCAAAAAGTATATAGTCTGCTTGTGATGTGGATGATACATCATTAATGTCGGGCCAAAACCTTGTGTTCATATTTCGTCATATAAAATTAATGCTATTAGCCATCATTTACATCTCTATGTGGGTTTTACAAAAATTTAACCAATAAAAAGCATTTAAAAGAGGTTGTGACTAAACCTCATTAATCCATTGGCTCCTCAAACTGTCGTTTTTGTGTATTTGAAGATCAGAGAATATTAGTCTGCTATTTGCCGTCTAGTTGTAGCAAGTTTTAAATATCTTTTGTTCATCGTTTGTATTGACATCTTTTATTGACTTTCAATAAAGATTTTACATCTTTTATTGATTTTCTAAAACTGTAGCCTGGCTCCGCCCCCCAACGTACTTCCGCTCAATTTTCATTTTCCTTCAGTGCTCCGTCTGGGATTGTGCTGTATTCTTTGGTTTTCTCCGGTCAATTTTTTACCGGGCCAATCAGCGAACAGAGGGAGTGGCTGAGAACGATCACGTTGATGTCGTGCGCTATTTTGAGTCGTCATACGAAATGAAACAAAAGAAATGTACGAGACTCTGGCGGGTCCAGGCTACCAAAACTGTGCCGTGGCAAAAAAAAAAAGGTTGAGAAACGCTGATGTAGTTTTATTAGCGCATCGCTGCCTGTTTATGTAACCGCTAATTCTGCAGTTCCACAAGCGCCACCTACTGGCAAAGACTGATTTTGAATATTCACCAATATTTGACCCATATTTTTACACAGCATACAAACAGTGTTGTAAAAGTTATCGACATTTCTACATAGATAATTGGCATGGAGCTAAAAAGGGCCTTTGGTTATCATATCTCAAAATCCTTTGCGAAACATATACTGTATTCTAACATGTTTCTTTAACATGTTTTACAAAGAAACAAACAGCAACTTATATGCAACACAGTGAAATCAAGCTGTGTTAAACTGATGACATAGTGTGTGAACTGTGCTTGAGTCAACAATTGTTTCTAGTGAAGAAAAACATGGTTCATAAAAGTCAAAAATCAAGATGTCTAATGGACACAAACAGTCCAACTCCTCTATTATCCCTAGAGAAAGTGGCTCCTGTTGGGATTACTCTCTAAGTGCTGAAAGAGTAGAGGCTATCAAGATAGTGTGAGTTAACTCCTTATCAGAGCGGTTAAAAGTTTCTGTCGCTGTATCATATTCCCACCAGACGTGTCCCGGACACCATATATCATGACAAAATCACCACTGCAAACCCATCCAGTTTGTTAAAGGAATATTCTGGTTTCATGACAAGTTGAGCTCAATCCACAGCATTTGTGGCATAATGTTGATTACCACCACCTAAAAATATATATTTATCTCCAACTTTCCCTCCTTTTCCTACTTACCATGAAATCAAAATGGACAATTCTTGTATTTAATGGACTATTGCAATGTTTATTGTAAATGATTTATCAATGCACATCATTATTTTTTTAAGATTGACATGTGCACTTATTATCTTGAATCAATATAACTTCTCTATGCATCTCTTCTGACATGTTTAATGTTATCACTGTAAAAAGCACTATATAAATAAAGTGACTTGACTTCCCCGGCGCGAGGGCGGGACAATAACCTCTTCCCAAAACCTGTCATTCACATGAGATGGTACCAGCAATAGCAAACCACAACTATTCAGTACACTTCCAATGAACAAAATTAAGTCCCGTCCTACATTTTTTCTTGTTTGTGAAGCCATTTCAATCGGATATGCATCTTAGAGAAGAAAAAACTTCCTTTAAAATGGACCCTGTTTCAATAGTATATCCACATGACACAAACGATATGCATCTTAATGTGAAAAAAATGGCAAATGAACTTAAACTAATAGCCTATCTAATATTACAACTTCATCGCCATGACTGTGCAACACTATAAACCGTAACATGACTGTAAAAATGAAGCTTCACATAATTGAAATAAAAATCACAAAATGTTTTGAGAAGTTTTAAATTATAAAATAATACACTATTTTAACTTAATAATCAGTTAGAAGAATGTCCCACTGTTTGTCTGACTAATGGAAGACATTTTTATGTATTTGAAATATTGCAAAAAAGTGTAAAATGCAAACTATCATGAAATCAAGCGCATTTGACAAGGCAACAATCTTCAGTCTTCCCTCACAAATTAAGTCTGTGGTGATACCATAGAATGATGTATCAGATATGCCATGGTATTATGATTTACACCATGGCACTAAATATTTACTATACTCATCCACATTTATTCATCAACATATGTGTACTCTGCAATATAATAATAAGAATACCAATAATAACCATCCCCCCCAAAAAAAACCATAGCCTATTTCAACATTACATGGATCATGTTGTTCAAAAACACAGTAGGCTATAGTGAAAAGTGTTGGTTTCATATATAAACACTAACTCTATATATAACAATTATTTATCATGGTAACCATAGATTATCATCATGTAGATCACATAGGCTAAGTTAATAAGAGATCTCCTCTAAAGTATGTTCTCCGGATGTATAGAGTAAGTTAGTAACTTAGGCTAGTAGTATTTCGGCGGAAATGTACCATGGTAAAACCTTTAGTGTAAAGTGCTACCTAAAACAAGAGCATCTACGAATCGTCATCAGGACGAACCGATTTAACATTAACGTTAGATTTCGTGAAAATCAATCGCAGTTTCTGTTAGATATAGCGCTACACCACGAGACAGATATGCTCACTTCCCCCGGTTCAAAAAGATGTTGATTCACTGGATTCTTACCCGCTCTGAAGAGAGAAAGTCCCCGTGAGTTGTTGTAGTAAAACACTCTGTCCGTGTGAAGAAGAAGTGAATGATGTGTCAGTTCAACACAAACGTCTTCAGCGTTCGTCAACATCAGCAGCTCGAGACGCGCGCGCTCGCCACACCACGGACACGCGCTGACAAACTCACCTTCTTAGTTTGGTGGGTTGGTCAGATGATGAAATCACTTAGTTTTTCAACATGGAATATTCAAGGTCTAAACTCCTCAGTTTTTGGCCTAAAAAGTAGAAATTCTGATTTTATGAAAGAACTTCAAGATCTAGATGTCATCATCTTACAGGAAACCTGGTGTAGAGGAGATGCGTTCACTGGCTGTCCCTCAGGATACAGAGAAATAATACTACCATCAGTCAAACTCACATCAGTCACACAAGGGAGAGACTCGGGAGGGATGATCATATGGATCAGATCCGAACTGTCCATAGAATTAATAAAAAGAGAACAATACCACCTGTGGCTAAAAATACAAAAAGGAATGATATCAGCATCTAAGCCTGTTTTTCTTTGTGCAATTTACATTCCTCCCCTCGAGTCTCCGTATTTCCAAGAGGAAACCTTCCAAACCATAGAGAGAGAAATCAGCCATTTCCAGGCCCAGGGAAATGTGCTTCTTATGGGAGATTTAAATGCTCGAACAGGAGAAGAATTCGATTTCATTGAATCACATGGCACCAGATTCATAACTGGCAATAACAACCTGTACCCTTCTTACCCCAGCAGACAAAACTGCGATCAAACCGTGAACGCTCACGGACGGCAGCTTCTACAGCTCTGCCGAGGACTGGCTCTGTACATCGTCAACGGGAGACTGCGAGGAGACTCGCTCGGCCGATACACCTACAGCTCAGCTCTTGGGAACAGCACTGTAGATTATGCCATCACAGACCTAGATCTTTCCTCTTTGAGAGCATTCACAGTCAAACCCTTAAAACCTTTCTCAGACCACAGCCAAATCATCCTCTATATAAAGCAATCTGAAACATCACCCAAACAAACTAGGACCCCACATCAAATGAGCAAACTAATGTCTTTCAAATGGACAGAAAACAGTGCCAGTAATTACAGCACTGCTGTTGAATCTCCAGAAATACAATCCCTCATCCATTCATTCCAAATACAGGAATACCCTAAAAATCAATTCGGCATCAATCAGGAAGTAAACGATCTAAACTACATATTCTACAAAACAGCACAAAAAAGTAATTTGTCAATTGTTAAACCAAAGAAAAAATATTTAGACACAGACAAATGGTTTGATTTGGACTGTAAGGCTCTGAGAAAAAACCTACGAAATTTATCAAACCAAAAACACCGACAACCAGATAATTCGGACCTCCGCCTTCTTTACTGTGAGACATTAAAACAATATAAAGCCACACTCCGACGGAAAAAAGCACAGTTTCTGCAAAACCAGTTTGAAGAAATTGAAAAATCTATAAACTCACACAAATTCTGGGATAAATGGAAATTATTATACAAACCAAATCAAGAAGTTCTGGCAATCCAAGACGGGGAGAAGTGGAAAAACCACTTCCAAGAATTATACAGCCCGACTCAAACTCAAAACTATAAACAAAATGAAATAACTAATAAACTAGACAATTTGGAAAGATCAATTAAAGAAAATCAAAACCCTTTAGATTTCCCCATAACAATGAAGGAATTGGAAGATAAATTAGGAGCCCTTGAGCCCAAGAAAGCCTGTGGTGTCGACAGCATCCTGAACGAGATGCTGAAACACACGGACCAAAGCTTCAAACTGGCCATGCTGAAACTGTTCAATGATGTTCTGTGTGTAGGGTTCTTCCCTGAGATCTGGAACAAGGGCCTCATCAGCCCCATCCACAAGAACGGAGACAAATCAGACCCCAACAACTACCGAGGCATCTGTGTGAACAGTAACCTGGGGAAGGTTCTCTGCAGCGTCTTAAACACCAGACTTTTAGACTTCCTTATGAAGCACAATGCCTTGAGTAAATGCCAAATCGGCTTTCTTCCAAAATGTCGCACATCCGATCACATTTTTACATTACAAACACTAATTGACAAATATGTACATCAAAACAAAGGACAAATTTTTGCTTGTTTCATTGATTTCAAGAAAGCCTTTGATTCAATCTGGCACAAAGGATTATACCTCAAACTGATCGACAGTGGAATAGGGGGGAAATTTTATGATTTGATCAAATCTATGTACACAGCCAGCCAATGCGCTGTTAAAATTGGAAACCAAAGAACCGAATTCTTCCCCCAGGGGCGCGGAGTGAGACAGGGCTGCAGTTTAAGCCCCACCCTCTTCAACATTTACATCAACCAATTGGCCAATATATTAGAGCATGCCCCCTTTCAAGGTCTCACTCTACACGACACAGAGATCAAGTGTCTTCTCTACGCAGATGACCTGGTCCTCCTGTCGCCCACTAAAGAGGGGCTTCAGGACAGCCTGGATCTGCTGGAGGATTACTGTCAGTCCTGGGCCCTGACCGTCAACCTCCAGAAAACTAGAGTCATGATGTTCCAGAAACGCTCCAGATCTCAGGGACCAACACACACATTCACACTATCACACAGACCCATCGAGAGCACAAAAACATACACTTACCTCGGCCTGAAAATAACTCCAACTGGCAACTTTACTTTGGCTGTGAATGAACTCAAAGAGAAAGCTCAAAGGGCTTTCTATGCCATAAAAAGATCAATCAAAATTGACATCCCAATCCAAATTTGGCTCAAACTTTTCAAATCCATAATTGAACCAATTGTTTTATATGGCAGTGAAGTGTGGGGTCCTTCTATCAAATTTGATCTCTTAAACTGGGAAAAACATCCAATTGAAACTCTACATTTAGATTTTTGTAAACGAATACTCAAAGTCCAAAGAAAGACACCAAACAACGGATGCAGGGCAGAATTAGGCCAATACCCTCTCCTTCTAAACATCCAAAAAAGAGCCATCAAATTCTGGAAACACCTAAAGACAAGCGACCCCAACACATACCATTACCAAGCCCTAAAACACCAAGAGCTGAGCGTAGCGAGGAGTCCCCTGTGCCAGCTGGTGCTGAGACTGACTGGGCTCTCTCCTGCAGAGATCAGCTCGCCTCAGCACACACACACACTCACACACATTCGGCCCGCACAAATTATCAACACAGAACAAGACAAGTACATCACCCATTGGACAAACACCATTAAAAACCAACACAAACTGGAATGTTATTCGGCACTAAATCGAGAGTACACCGTTGCGAACTACCTGAGCACAGTGAGTGATGTGAGACTCAGGAAAACCCTGACGATGTACAGACTCAGCGAGCACAGCCTGGCCATCGAGACGGGCCGGCGCAGACAGACCTGGCTCTCCCGTGAGGACAGACTCTGCCCGCACTGCACCCTGGGAGTGACGGAGACCGAGCTGCACTTCCTCACAGAATGCCCAAAATATAAACACATCAGAGACCATTATTACCCCAAAATTAATAATATATTTCCCCAATTTAACACCTGTAATCCGACCCAAAAACTTTGTTTCATTCTTGGCGAAGAAGCCAAATGCTCAAATATAGCTGCAAAATTTGTAGCATCCTGCCACATCCTGAGGGACGACCAGAAACCAGCAAACATACACTAAACACGCACTCACTCACAGCCTAAGACCTACACACATGTATATAATGTTCAATATTTTTCTTTTTATGTATATATATATATATATATATATATATATAGATGATTTCTAAATCCATTTTATTTTATTTATTAATCTGTTCATTTTATTATTATTGTTTTATGATATCAGTTTTAATATTTTGTGTACTAAATGTTCCAAATCATTTTCTATGTTGTTTTGACGCTTTGGCAATACAAAATGTATTTTTTGTCATGCCAATAAAGCTTTCTGAATTGAATTGAATTGAATTGATTAAAAAAAAAAAAAAAAATTACATACATTTTACTTTTATTTTAAAATTGCCTATATGTTAATGTTAATAATGAAGCAGTCTTCCAATTTGGAAGACTGCTTCATTATTACTTAAAAATAACTTACACTGTAAAAAATATTTTCAAGATTTGTTATCACAACATATTTTCTTTTGTCAAATCAACTTTATAATAATTTATTTAGTTGAGATAACTTATTATTTTGAGTTTCTGATGGCTAAATTAATCTACTTCATTGTATTAACTCACTTTTTCCACTTCAATCAACTTAAAATTTTAAGGCAACCAGGTTACTTACTTTTTTAAGTTAAACCAACAATATTTTTTTACAGTGATATGTGTGTGTGTATCAGTATATATAGTGTGTATATATATACACACACACAATTTATAGCATATGTACTTATCTTTGCTTGTCAAATAAGCATATCTCACTCATCAATACATTTTTGTATTTGTTCATATCATTCAGCCACCTCATTCAGACCAGTGTGAAGAGAGAGGATGAGAAGAAAAGACAGAAAACCAGAGAAGGTGTTCTTTGTGGCCTTAGTGAATGTCTCATTCATGTGTGTAGCAGAGGTCACGACCCCTGAGCTCCTCACTTCAATCAGACACATGATTCGAGAAATCATCGAAACACTGCAGTTTGAGATCAAACTCTGAGCTGAGGTTTTATATTTAGTGTTATGACTAACCCCAAGCATGAGCAATAACAGTGATGCTGCCTTGGAAGGTGTCATTAAAATAAACATGGAAGAATTGACTCTCCTTTTGACATTTAAAAAGGATTTTGGTACAATAAAAGCGCAATATAAATAAAATGTATTATTATTATTATATTGGAGAAATGGACAGAGTAGCTAAACAATAATCAATATCTGTGAATCTGTATACCTCAAAAACAGTATTTATTCCCCTTGTTCGGTTTAGTTTCCATTTTTTCTATCCGTAAAACATTTTCTTGAAAATTGAATGCTAAAAATTTACTCAAAATTCAAAAATAAATAACTAAACTTATAGTAAAAGTATAGTATACAAGTAAAAAGTTAAACAAAAAAAATGCCATTAATGTACAGTTCTCCATACAAGTTTTGTTATACATTTTCTGCTTGAGTGAGAATTAGAATAGTTACAAATAAGAGTTGAAATAATGAATTAAGAATGAAAGATGGCAAAGTGTTGACATTTAATTTTTTTTTAAACTTGTATAAAAGCACAGTTTTAACAGTGTTACAAAAACAGAAATCATTAAAAGTGCAAATCAAAAAAACAAAACAATAAACATAAAAACAAGCACATGATACAGTAAACGCAAAGTTGCCCACTATCCCAGAGCATGAAATAAATACGTTCCCCTTTAAAGGAGTAGTTCACTTTTTAAAAAAAACTTTTGCTGATAATTTACTCACCCCCATATCATCCAAGATGTCCATGTCTTTCTTCAGTCGAAAAGAAATTTGATGAAAACATTCCAGGATTTTTCTCCATACAATGCACTTTAATGGGAACCAAACGGTTCAAGCTTCAAGATTCAAACTACAAACTGTTCAAAGGGCTTTAAACGATTCCAGACGATGAATAAGGGTCTTATCAAGTGAAACGATCGCTCATTTAAAAAATAAATAATGTTAGGTTTTATAAACTCAAACGTTCGCCTTGCTCTGTTCTGTGTGACTCTACTGTTCAAACTCGTTCATCAAAATGAACAAATCTTTTTTCGAGTCATTTGGTTCATTCAACGAACGAAATGAAGGAATTGACAATTTTTAATTGGAAAAAGATTTGTTCATTTTGATAAACGAGTTCGAACAGGAGAGTCACGAACGCGCATCACAGAACAGAGCAAGGCATGCATTTGTGCTTGTAAAACTTAAACTTTGTTATTTTTCTTTTTAAATGAGCGATCGTTTCGCTTGATAAGACCCTTATTCATCATCTGGAATCGCTTAAAGCCCTTTGAACAGTTTGCAGTTTGCACTGAAACTGTCTTTTGGACCTTGAACCGTTTGGTTCCCATTGAAGTCCATTATATGGAGAAAAATCCTGGAATGTTTTCATCAAAAACCTTAATTTCTTTTCGACTGATGAAAGAAAGACATGGACATCTTGGATGACATGGGGGTGAGTAAATTATCAGCAAAAGTTTTTTTAAAAGTGAACTACTCCTTTAATTCACTTTTCCAAATGCATATGATGTTCCTTCTTCTGTGAAACAAAAGGCGCAGTCTGAAAATGACACAAAAAAGCACCGACCATTTTCTGCTATAAACCCGTTATGTGTTCCCTTCAAAAAGTTCATAATTACCCCTTTTCCACTGGTTCGGAACTGGTGCTGGTTCAAGGTTGGTTCAACTCTTCTCAGTTTGTTTTTCCACTGACTAGAGAACCCAGCGAATGACGTAGTTACGTCACTGTGTACACTCTTAAAAGAAAAGGTTCTATATAGAACCTTAAAATGTTCTATCAGCGCTACGTATTTGGAACCCCTAAAAGGTTCTATACACTCTTAAAAAGGGTTCCTCTGGGTTCTATATAGAACCCTGGGGTTCCGTACTTGGCCAATAGAACCTTTTACCAAAAAAAATGGAACCATTTTGGAGTTCCATATATGAAGCGGGGGATGGAACCATTTCTGGTTCTAAATAGAACCATTTCTTCTAAGAATGTACGTTGCCATATTTGGCGAAAGTCTTGGCTTTCCCTGAAACGCTTGCGACAAATTTAAGCATAGCTATTACAATAGCGGACGACATCGTCTTTCTGCAAATGTTTCTCCTGGCTTTGCGATCCTATATTGGGGTCAGACTATCTTTCTACTAGCACTGTTTTTAGCAATGGTGGTCACAACCTTTCCCGTCGTGTTGTTGGTCACCCCACCCCCAGCCCCCAACGTAAGGGTGACGTGGTAAAAAAAACGGTTCTCTACAGTTCTAGTCCAGCAAAGAGTTGGTGCCGCTTTGGAACCAACTTTCCTGTCCGAGAACTGGTTCTTTGGCTGTCGAAATGAGGCTCTCAAAATGCTTCGGTGGAAAAGGGGCGAATAAGATCGTAAAACTAATCCATATGAATTGAGCGGTTTCAGCGACTCGATCGCTTTGATTGAATTTAGGCTTTTAGACATCATCAGCTGAACGGATAAACTGATGGTGAATGTGATTTCACCAACACAACATCTTTGTCAATGTCAAGTTTAGGCTTACAACCAGGGTTAGGTGCTTCTACATCAGTGTTATTCGCCATCATTTCCCTCTATTATGGGTTGGATTAGGTTTAGGGATATGGTTTGCACTACATTTTCAGACAGGAATGTTGTTCCAGGAACATGTTTTACTTGGCAAAATCACGGTGACCGTAAATGCATCTACACACTAGTCGCTTTCAATGCCTCACTGTTTACAATCATGCTCTTGCAAACTATTCTCACTCGAACCTTCCAACTTGTAGATTTTAAATAAACGCCACCACAGTTTACAACAAATCTTTAAGTTATTCGCACTTGGTGTAGTTTGGTTAGCTTCTGCTTCAGGTGATTGAATTTAGGCTTCAAAATTCATAAAATTGGTGTTCATTTTGATGGTGTTCAGAGCTTATAATCCTGAAGCCAATAGAACAATACTGGCTTTTTGACGAAGAAGGGAACCAAAGTGATGCGAACTTCTGCGTTGACCTACAAAAATACATCATAACAGCAACACAACATTAGATAAATGAATGTGCATTTACTCTCAAGTATGTTCTCATTCCAATTGTCTTGGTCCACTGTAAAAAATATTGTTTTTTAACTAAAAAAGGAAGTGTTCGTGCTTCCTTTAAAATTTGAAGTTTAGTCAACTCAAATATCTAAGTTGTCACTTAGTACAACTTCACTTTTCAAGTTGACTAAACTTACAATTTTAAAGCAGCACGAACACTTACTTTTTTAAGTTGAAACAACCTTTTTTTATATATATAGTGCATTTTATAAATGTATGTGAAGTGAGAAGGTTAAAAGAGAGAAAAGCAAAAGAAAAGATGAAGAAACAACACATAAAGAGTTTCAAACAGCAGCTCTCACACTTCACTTCAAACCTCATCAGAACTGCTTTTACTTTGAGTATGTGATATTTATATTGTTGTAAATATGCGTTCTTTACATTTTTTTGCACATACTTCAACAGTCTTTTTATATTTTGAGAGTCTGAGCGTGTTTCTTGCAAAGCGGTTTGTTCTTTTTGGAGAAGAAGGTCTGTCCCTCCAGACTGACGCTGCAAACCTAAAAAAAGAATAACAGACACTCATCATCACACAACACTCAACGAATACCCTAACACTCTCAGACAAACCTGAACACACACGTACTGAGCACACGAAGCAGGTGTCGTGCCAGGTGCCGCCCAGGGCCTCTAGAAACTTGTCTCCTGCTTCTATTGGGAAATCACAGCCACGGCAACCCGTCCCAAACAGACTGTAGTAATCTGAAGACACAATTACAAAACACTTTCAACGACTTTATCTAAAGTGCTCAGAGACACTTATGTTGAATCTGCATTTAACCAAAAACCCATTGGGTTCAAGATGGCTACAAAATGTCTATTTTCAAATTTTATGTTGCAACTTTAAAACATCTTACAGACTCTTTTGATCAGTAAAGTAGCTCAGATCATTTGGTCTCGGCAGAAATGTTCCCACTTAAACCTCTGCTGCAGACTATGAGATCTTTGGAAATGTGAGGACAATTCAAGACTTTGTTATTATTCTTTTGAAAGCACAAGTCTTTTTTAGGAGGAACATCTGAGAAGCTGGAGACTGTCTAAGAGAAATAATTGCGATATTGAAAACACATAATTGTGTGTGATCTTCTTATTTTGCTATTATTTTGTAGCTGAAATTTTCTATATTGAGGGAAGCTGCCAACATTCCCCATGAAAAAATAAATTAAATATTGTCTTAAAGGAGTAGTTCACTTTTTAAAAACATCTTGTCATCCAAGATGTCCATGTCTTTATTTCTTCAATCGAAACGAAATTAAGGTTTTTGATGAAAACATTCCAGGATTTTTCTTCATATAATGGACTTCAATGGGGTCCAAACGGTTCAAGGTCCAAATGAGAGTTTCAGTGCAGCTTCAAAGGGCTTTAAACGACACCAGACGATGAATAAGGGTCTTATCAAGCGAAACGATCGCTCATTTAAAAAATAAATAAAAAAGTTGAAGTTTTATAAGCACAAATGCTCACCTTGCTCTGTTCTGTGATGACTCTCCTGACTCTCCTGTTCGAACTCGTTCATCAAAATGAACGAATCTTTTTTCGAGTCATTTGGTTCATTCAAACAGGAAAGTCATGAAAGCCCTTTGAAGCTTCACTGAAACTCTCATTTGGAACTTGAACCATTTGGTCCCCAGTAAAGTGCATTATATGGAGAAAATCCTGGAATGTTTTCATTAAAAACCTTAATTTCTTTTCTTTCGAAGAAAGAAAGACATTGACATCTTGGATGACATGGGGGTGAGTAAATTATCAGAAAAAGTTTTTTTTTAAAAGAGAACCACTCCTTTAATGTAAATGTATTAACCACATAATGTACTAAATTAAAGCTCTATATTACTGCCATATAGACATTACTTTGATACACTCATCTCTTACTTAAGATTGAAACAAGCTAATTTGAAACAAATGTTGCAGCTTTGAACCATATTTACTGTAAAAAGCGCTATACAAATAAACTTGACTTGAATTGAATTTAATGCAGAAAGGTTTGTGTGGGAGTTAGTTGGTCTAAAATACCATTAGCTCAGTATGAAAAGGCAATAGAAGTCTATAGAAAGACAAACAAACACCTCTCTCGCAGTATGGCTCTCCATCCTCGAGGTGAAAAGTATCGTTTCTTATCGGTTGCTGACAGGATGCACAGAGGAAGCAATACACGTGCCAGGTCTGCTTGAGTGCATTGATCACTTCCTGTTAAAACACATCATCATTATGGTTACACAAGACACATATACTACCATTCAAACGTTTTGGGTCGGTACGATTACTTTATGTTATTGAAAATAGTGTCTTATGCATTTAATTTAAAAATATAGATATATTGTGAAATATTACTGCCATTTAAAATGGTTTACATTTTGAAATGCAATTTATTAAATTACTTTCAGCATCATTACTCCATGTCTTCAGGGTCACATGATCTTTCAGAAATCAGAATGTGCTGATTTACGTAAGCGTATTGCATTCACTTGAGGAAACAAAATCTACTCTGTTTTTTCTGAATTAACGAGTGAATTATCTCAGAATTATGAGATAATTTTCCATGGAAAATGTTTTGCTCTTTTTCTTAATTAACGAGTTAATTATCTCATAATTATGAGAACATTTTTCATGGAAAAAAGTTTTTGCTCTGTTTTTCTGAATGAACGAGTTAATTATCTCACAATTACAAAATAATTTTCCATGGAAAAAAAGTTTTTGCTCTGTTTTTCTGAATTAACGAGTTAATTATCTCAGAATTACAAAATTATATTTCATGGAAAAAAAGTTTTTGCTCTGTTTTTCTGAATTAACGAGTTAATTATCTCAGAATTACAAAATAATTTTTCATGGAAAAAGTTTTTGCTCTGTTTTTCTGAATTAACGAGTTAATTATCTCAGAATTACAAAATACTATTTCATGGAAAAAAAGTTTTTGCTCTGTTTTTCTGAATTAACGAGTTAATTATCTCAGAATTACAAAATTATATTTCATAGAAAAAAAGTTTTTGCTCTGTTTTTCTGAATTAACGAGTTAATTATCTCAGAATTACAAAATAATTTTTCATGGAAAAAGTTTTTGCTCTGTTTTTCTGAATTAACGAGTTAATTATCTCAGAATTACAAAATAATATTTCATGGAAAAAAAGTTTTTGCTCTGTTTTTCTGAATTAACGAGTTAATTATCTCAGAATTACAAAATTATATTTCATGGAAAAAAAGTTTTTGCTCTGTTTTTCTGAATTAAAGAGTTAATTATCTCAGAATTACAAAATAATTTTTCATGGAAAAAGTTTTTGCTCTGTTTTTCTGAATTAACGAGTTAATTATCTCAGAATTACAAAATTATATTTCATGGAAAAAAAGTTTTTGCTCTGTTTTTCTGAATTAACGAGTTAATTATCTCAGAATTACAAAATTATATTTCATGGAAAAAAAGTTTTTGCTCTGTTTTTCTGAATTAAAGAGTTAATTATCTCAGAATTACAAAATAATTTTTCATGGAAAAAGTTTTTGCTCTGTTTTTCTGAATTAACGAGTTAATTATCTCAGAATTACAAAATTATATTTCATGGAAAAAAAGTTTTTGCTCTGTTTTTCTGAATTAACGAGTTAATTATCTCAGAATTACAAAAAATAATATTTCATGGAAAAAAAGTTTTTGCTCTGTTTTTCTGAATTAAAGAGTTAATTATCTCAGAATTACAAAATAATTTTTCATGGAAAAAGTTTTTGCTCTGTTTTTCTGAATTAACGAGTTAATTATCTCAGAATTATGAGATAACTTTTCATGGAAAAAAGTTTTCAATTTTCTGAATTTATGAGTTTTTGAGATAATCAAGTCATTAATTCAAAAAAGCAAACATTTTTTCCATGAAAAATGATCTTATTAGTTAAAAAATTAATTCAAATTATCTGAGATAATTCAGAAAAACAGAGTAGATTTATTTTCTCCAAGTGAATGCAATACGCTTCCGTACTGATTTGCTTCTCAACATTTATTTTTATCAACGTTGAAAACAGTTGTGCTGCTTAATATTTTGGTGGAAACTGAATCTTTGATGAATATAAAGTCTGAAAGAACAGCATTTATTTTAAAAACAAATCTTTTGTCACTTCTGATACATGTAAAATCAATCAAACATCTTACCGAACCTAAACTTTTGAACGGTAGTGTGCACGCACATAAAATGAAGAAAAGAATGTTCAAACAGTCCTAAAAGACGTATTAATGTCTCTCTGTGTGTGAATATATTTGTATAGCCGAGCCAAAAGCTCAAGCGTTTGACAGGCAGTTAGAGATTGAGTATATTTCATGTTTATGAAACACACAGTCACGGACCCCCAGGATTTTGTGCTGGCAGCGTGAGCATGTCGGAGCGAAGAACTCTTCGTAGCAGTGTTGGCAGTAGACAGAGCCCTGTTCCTCCACAAACCCCAGCTCGCTCAGAGACACGCTGCAGTGAGCGCATGTGAACTCCTCCGGGTGCCACGATTTACCCATCGCCATCAGGAACGGCCCCCTGAAACACAGCATAAAACACACACTCACATCAAACAGAAATACAGATTTGTATGGTAGCTTGTTTCCGCCAATAAATAAAAAATAAAAAATAAATAATTGCGACTTTTTATCTTACAATTGCGAGAATTGAAGTCAGAATTGTGAGAAATAAAAGTCGCAATATCGAGATGTAAAGTCGCAATTCTAAGAAATAAAGTCGCAATTGCGAGATATAAAGTCACAATTATGAGAAATAACGTTGCAATTGCGAGATGTAAACTCACAATTCTAAGAAATTAAGTCGCAATTGCGAGAAATAAAGTCACAATTATGAGAAATAAAGTCGCAATTGCGAGATATAAAGTCACAATTATGAGAAATAAAGTCGCAATTGCGAGATGTAAACTCACAATTCTAAGAAATAAAGTCGCAATTGCGAGATATAAAGTCACAATTATGAGAAATAAAGTAGCAACTGCGAGAAATAAAGTCGCCACAATTCTAACTTTTTTTCTCACAATTGTGAGTTTACATCTTGCAATTCTGACTTTATAGCACATAGTTGCGAGTTTATATCTCGAAATTCTGACAACCTTTCTCAGAATTGTGAGATAAAAACTCGCAATTGCGAGTTATCAGGCCAATTCTAAGGGGCCTGATAACTCTTTTGATAACAATTTTCCCCACAGAATAATTTATATCTCGCATTTCTGACTTTATAACACACAATTGCGAATTTATATCAATCAATTCGGACTTTATATCTCACAATTCTCCCTTTTTTTTCTCACAATTGTGACTTTATATCACACAATTCTGACTATATCTCCCAATTCGGACTTTGTATCTCACAATTCTAACTTTTTTTACTCACAATTGTGACTTTATATCATGCAATTCGGACTTTATGTCTCACAATTCTGGCTTTATAACACGCAATTGCGACTTTATATCAATCAATAAAGTCCGAATTGCGAGATGTAAACTCGCAATTGTGAGAAAAAAAGTCAGAATTGTGAGATAAAGTCGCAATACCTTTTGTTTTTTGCATTATGTGGCGGAAACAAGCTTCCATACATTTGTGCTATTGTACAGTGGGTGAATATTATGTTGTGACATAGCCTAATTTTTGGACCAATTTGCAATTATTCCAATTATTCTGGTAAAGGAAACCTAGATGTTAAGAGACTAATAAGCCACCAATCACAGTCTGTTTTGCTTATACAATATTTATTTTGTAAATTCCCCATAGAAGGTACGCTTTGCTGGATTAGCCCTTTACCTTCAAAGCACTTCAGTGGACATGAAATTATGCTGATTTTTTTTTTTTTTTTTTTTTTACATCTATTAGAGACACACACACACACACATATATACAGTTTATATATATATATATATATATATATATATATACACATAACACATTATACATAACATATACATAACAGTACACTCATATCTCAAATACACTCATAAATAAGTTGTATTTATATGTAAGACCAACTTGAGCTGAATACAACATTATACGTAAACACACTATAGCAAATCTCAATACTCGCTTATATCATCACAAAATGTAAACTATGTTATTGCCCAGCTCTAATCTGCATAATGTGATAAGTGAAGATATTAACATAATATAAACATTAGCATCATGATTTTCAGTAAATCTGCTTTGAAACAGTGTGTATTGTGAAAACTGCTAAACAAATATGCCAATATATAATTGGATTATTTCTGGCACGTAAATTACACACTTCCCCTTTAATCACTAACGGCTTCGGAAAAAATCTGAATATCAGAGGTAATTTAGTGTGCTAGTGAAACTGAGAATCTGTGTGTGTGTGTTTCAGTCTGGTGTAATGCTTACTCTCATGTGGAATAAATATTCAGGGTTTAATTTGCTAAATGAAGGCTCTGTGAGAAGAGACTGATCCTAATTACTAATAACCACACACACACAGGTAACAAAGTCTACACTTTCCCATCTCTTTTGCCGCCGTGAGTGTGTGGTATCTGGTGTGTGTTACACAGGTGTGTGTTTCTTGTTAGATAAGGTGGTCTGTGAAAGTAAGAGGTGAGTTTAGAGTGACTATTGTTATTAAATATCGCTCTTAAGCTAATCATCTCATTTTCAAAGTGAAAGAGAGGAAAGATGGAGAAACAGAAGCTCCAGTTCAAAACTTTTTATCAAGAACTATTTATCTATGAAGGAAATGAATGGGATTTAAACTTCTGAAACTCAAGTGTTGCTCCATTGGTTTTAGAGTTACTTACAGTAGTGTGTTGCTGAGCTAATAACACAATACTTTAATAAGCACACGCATATTTAGCCCACAAAATAGTGGAAGAAACAGTCCATTTAGGTTTATATGATTTTTATCTATAGATTGTTAGGTAGTTAGATAATTAATTAATTAATTATATTAATATATTTTATTAATAAGAATTAGTCTACGTCTAAATTATTTTTTATCATAAATACTTAAGGAATAATAAATTATAAATAAGGAATTAATTATATATATATATATAAAACATAAAATACCTAATTTTGGACATATTCTGACTCCGCATATTAAAAAGCAAAGCAAAAATGGACTATTTCATTGAATACTTGTTTGCATACCTGATCACCATGTCGCAGTGAGCACACATTGGAGTGCGTGTGCCGGCAGGGATGTGTTCTGCCATCTGGACCAATGAGGCTTCGTCTTTTGGGTGTGGGCGGGGCATCGGGCGGTCTAAGGCGGGGCCTAAAGGTGTGTTGTTGCTCACGACACCAAAAGTGGGAGTAATGAGACCTAGCAAAAGACACAAACCCCAAAACACAAACACTTGTTAGAGCTTTAGCTTGTCTTAACGTGCGTCGGCTACCTAAGACCTGCAGCTTAAATATATCTGAAGTATTATTACTTAATCCTAACCTTTAAACAGAAACAAAACGTCAATTTGTCTTCTAGTGTAATAATGGCAGTTAACGTCATCATGAAATCAAAACTGACAACTCTTATTTTTTATGGAACATTGCAGTATTTATCATTATTTGATTTATTTGTGCACATAATTATTTGTTTTACCCTGATAATACTATATAGCAGTGATATCTCTTCTCTTTTCTAATGATGTGTTTACTGGTGTGAGGGCGGAGCAACCTGTCAATCACATGAGATCCACCAATAGCAAACCACAACCATCCAATCAATTCCCCATAACAATATCTTTTTTGTTTTGACAATATCAAACAAAAAAGCCATTTCACTTTGATATTTATATATCACATATCTAGTTATATCACATATCTCGCATTTTTGCTTTATATTCATGTGCAGCATTATATACGCAAGACACTGTGGTCAGTATCCGGACAGAGAGAGGTAGTGCTGATTACCTGCTGTGTTTCTGACAGGCGTTCCTGGGGCTTTGGTCATGGTCTTAACAGGACAGGTGACATGAGTGTTGGGCTGAGGATCATCCAGCTCCTCGCTGAGAGAGAGACATAGAGAGAGACAGAGACATATTTATAAGAGCCAGGCAAGAAGAGTGATAGAGAAAGTCAAATTCCGAAACTACCTACAAACCGATTATGTACAGTACTTTATGAAACCAGTAGAAATGTGCCAGATTTTGCGTTAAAATCAAACAAAATTTGTTTTATTTTAAATTATGTATTAGTATATATGTATTTTTGTATATAGATTGGGGTTATTTAAGAGTCTTCTGCTGCATTTATGTAATCAAAAACAAAGTAAAAATACAAGTAATACAGTGAAATGTTATTACAATTTAAAATAAAAAATTCGTATTGTAATATATTTCAAAATGTAATTTATATAGCATCATTACTGCAGTCTTCAGTGTCACATGATCCTTCAGAAATCATTCTAATATGCTGATTTGCTGCTCAAGAAACATCTCTGATTATGAGTGTTAAAAATGTTGTGCTGCTTCATATTTTTGTAGAAAAAACAACAACAACATGATCCGGTATTTTTTTCCCCGGTATTCTTTGATGAATAAAAATGTCAAAAGAACAGCATTTATTTGAAATAGAAATCTTGTAACATTATACATTTCTTTACAGTGACTTTTGATCAATTTTAATGCATGCTTGCAGAAAAAAAAACTACTTAAAAAAAACTTTTGAATGGTAGTACTACTACTTAAATTTAGGGATCGACCGAAATGGATGTTTTAGTGCCGATACGATACCGATTTTTTTCCCCATCAGCCTTAGCCGATGACCGATACGGGCTGCCAATTTTCTGAGCCGATACATTTTGCTCGCTAAATTTACTTCATAAAAATGACATGATGTTAACAAATGTTACAGGTCTCGATTTAACAAAAGTAACATTTATTTAACTTGCGTTTATAAACAATATTTAACAAATAGTAAAAACGTGAGGAAGAACAAGAACAAGTAGATAAACAATTTTTAACAAATATTAAAAACATGAGGTTAAGCAAAACAAAAAGTTCAGTGCTGAAAATAAATATTTAAGCATAAATGAAATAATTACACTATTGCACACAGTAGCAACCAGCATAATAAAGTGCACAGTGCACACTGTACTTCATTTTAAAAGTAACTTAAAAAGTACATTTTTCTGTGCCGGGAAAAACTATCGGCAAACGCAGCAGTCGCGATAGTTCCGATACACGTAAAAAAACGCAAATATCGGCCCGATATATCAACCGGCCGATATATCGGTCGATCACGATCACTACTTAATTTCAGTATTTTAGGGTTAGGGTTAGGGTTAGGTTAGTAAACCTAACCTATATATAGGTTAGGTTTACTAACCCTAACCTATATATATATACATACATACTGTATATACATTAGGTGTGTGTGTGTGTGTTAAAAAATGCACAAATGTAAAAAAAAAAAAAAGATGTTTGTACAGTTTTAAATAATGAAAAAACATTTAGGGTTGAATAATTAAGTCAGATGACTTAGTGTTTGTGTTTAATGTGATTCTCTACACCTGTGTAAACTTGACAACTTCATACACCACACAAACGTGTAATAAAATGAATTGAGACTTCAGAAAAATGATTAAGAAAAGTGAAGAGAAAAGATCCTGCAGCATCCTGAGACTCTATATTTGATATTTTCATATATATATATATATATGTAGTATGCAGTAAGCACTCCACTGTAAACAAGGTTAAGCCACACGCAGCTCACACAGACACACACACACAGCAGATCCAGCTCATTTCTACTGTAGAGACAGACATTCGCTCATTAAATCCTCAGCAGGTCTGGCTGTGTCCAGCAGCTTATATTTAGTGAGGCACGAAGTGAATGTTGATGGACAGGGAGACAGAAGTTTGGCTCTTGTGTGGCCAACACAAACACACACACTCATACCCACACGTACTGTACCACCCTGATTCTCTGCCACACAACTGCGCTCTGTCAATCTCTCCGGCCGAATTATAAGCCCCCGGAGACTGAGTGTTATGGCAACCGCAGCCATAGAAACCCAAAGGACCACCGTTCAACCATGAATCTGGATCCTGACGAAATATTCAACACGCAGCTTCATCAAAACACAGAAAAGACGTCCGTACAGTTTTAAGTCAGATGACTTTATGTTTGTTTGTGGTTAATGTGATTCTCTACACCTGTGTGAACTTGACAACTTCATACACCACACAAATGTGCATTCAAACGCATTCTGAGACTTCAGAAAAATGACTCTTCATTTGATATTTTGTTATATTATATTATATTTTATATTGAGGTCAAGGAATGACACTTTGGAAAAAAGAAAAAGAAAACGGAAAAAAAAAACCCTCAATATTTTAGGTGAACCACTTAATAAAGCTACTAGCAAATGCTAAATAAAGTATTTAATAATAATACATATTTACACTTTTAATGAATGAATTAACATAAATGAGTTATGTTATTTTATTGGTGTATTTAACTGCATTGATAAACATTACTTAAAATCATTTAATCATGTAAAGTCCTCATTAAATCAAAATGTACAATTCTTTTCTTATTATTTACGATTTATCCATACATATAAACTTTAAAAAAAAAAAAAATTCTTAATCTTTAATCAAAATGAATGAATGAGTTATTTTATAGGTGTATTTAACTGCATTGATAAACATTACTTAAAATCAATAATTTAATCATGTAAAGTCCTCATGAAATCAAAATGTACAATTCTTATTATCTATGATTAATCCATACACATAGACCTTTAATTTTATTGGTGTATTTGACTGCATTGATAAACATTACTTAAAATCAATAATTTAATCATGTAAAGTCCTCATGAAATCAAAATGTACAAATCTTATTATTTATGATTTATCCATGCATATAAACTTTATTTTTAAATTAATTTAAATTCTTAATCTTTAATCAAAATGACTTCCTCTCTCTATAGCAGTGTCGCCTCTTCTCTTCTCTGATGATGCGTTTACTGGTGTGAGGGCGGGGCAACCTGTCAATCACAGAGATCCACCAATAGCAAACAACAACTCCCAACCACAATTCCCCACGACAATATCAAGTCCCGCCCTACATTTTTTCTCATTTACATTTACTCAGATATACATATATATATTTAGATGTCTATTCATGTTTCAATTTGAAATTCTATTTGACATTTACTTTAATTTTTACATTTTCATTCATTTAAAACACCAAACAAACATGTCCTGTTACAGTAATCTGCTGATCTCAGATAGTAATCCATGTACTTAATCTATATAATGTATTTTTTTCTAACATGTGGAAAGTAACATGGATAGAAGGGTGGTAAATCAACACTTTTGGTACTTTATTATTAATAAAATTGGTAATCCTTCATATACAGTATGAAATGCGAGACAGACCAATCCTAGCAGAAAAAAAGTGTTAGAGGAAGAAGGAAAAGATAACTCATGGTGAGAGCAAGGTATAGGAGCACACAAACACACGGGAACGACAGAAAACAGACACATCTTCACATGTCCCGTCTCCCCAGATATAAGACCGATCGTTACGGCTCTCAGCCAATCAGATTCATTACACAGCAAATAATCCAATCAGACTGGAGCAGCACAGCAAGCTAATCGAATGAGAGAGGAGCGATAACAAAACACACAGGAAGTTTTCCATCACAAACACATCCATGAGCAAAGGACGGGATGAAATCTGTCTTACTGTAAACATGATAATCTGAGCTCATTTATCACACATATACACTACCGTTCAAAGGTTTGGGCTTGGTAAGATTTTTTATGTTTTTGAAAGAAATCTCTTATGCTCACCAATGACATTGTGAAATATTATTACAAATTTACAATGAATTACAAAGTATAGTCCCAGTCCTTGATTCTGATTGGTTGAAACTCGCTCAAAGCCGTTGTAAATGACTACAAAGACCTCATGATGTCAGTATTACTGATCCACTGTTTCTGTGTGTTTAAATAAATATTTTCATGAACTAACCATTATACAAAAGCAAAAAGCAATATAATACAAAACCATTATAAAAAAGCAGACCGAAGCGCCCGCGCCCTCAGATCACTTGGACGTGGCTGTGATTACAAGAGGTAAAAACGATATAAATACTGTTAGTTTTCTCACACAAACCGCTCGTTTCGTGTCTTAGGCCATCAATGTGTACTTACATTTACGAGTCATTAAATCATGTTTAATTTGGACTTTTCTGTGCATGCTCTTTGAGGTGGTGACCATAGACCTCCATTATATGACTGATGGACACAAAAAGGTTTGACCTAAAAATATCAAAATTGAAACTACTGTGGAAACAAAGACACCTACATCTTGGATGCCCTTGAGGTAAGATAAAACATACCAAAAAATAATTTCAAAGTGAACTAGCCCTTTAATCTTAACAATAACATACATTAATAAATGGAGTTTACATTCTGCATGGTTTTAATAATGTTTTTGTATTAAAACTGGAAATGTATTTTTGCATTTCTCTGAAAATGTATGCTTATATGCAAATGAGGAATTATCTAATTCAATATGAACTAATTTTCATACATTTCCAGAACAGAAATTTGAACATTGGACATAGCCAGGTTCAAAATTCGTGTTTCATTTTGTTGACAGCATACAGAGGAGATTTTGGAGATCTCTTTTTATAACTCTATAGTCCATAAATCAGAACAGAAACAAGCAGAAAAAAAGGCATTTTTGATTTATGATACAGTATATGAACAACCAGTTTGTAAAAGTCTTCAGAATATAGAAAGGAAAATTGTTTTCATGTCACACGATTTTCGAAACCTCTCAGTCAAAGTGCAAAACTACATGCCAAATCTAAGCTATTTCTCAGCCCTTGACTCAGTTTTCAATTTCAACAGGCAGAAAAAAAAACATTTTTGATATATGATATATGAACAAACCCTTTGAAAAGTCTTCAGTAAAATAAGTGCTGTTGAAGTAGAGATTTCTGCCTTTTTTTGGTCCTGAGACTTCCACAGAAGATATATGTAAATTTTTTAATATTTAGACCACTTCTATTATTGATTTGCTGTAAGGATGTGAAGAAAGTTTCAACCAGTCTAACAAAAACAAAAAGTGTTTATAAAGAATGACCTCCCCTTTAATGAAGAAACAAGAAAAGAGAATGCATTTAAACCTGTGTTCACAGTGTCAGGGGTAACGTACCATAATTGAAAGAGATGTTAAGACATCGCATTGTGTCATAATATCACCAGTGAAGCCTGTGAAGAAGATCAGGATCCCACTGTCAGCAAACTCTCAGAAGTGAATCAGTGCTGTCCTCTAGTGGAAAACATGATCACTGCAGCAGCAGATAAACTGACATATTCATATATGACTGTTCAATCTTTCTCCGTCTCTTAAAGGGATACTTCACTATTTTTTGGAAATAGGCTCATTTTAAAAGTTAAACAGTTGAGTTTTACCGTTTTTGAATCAATTCAGCCGATTTTCTGCTATTTAGAAGAATATCAGTAACCAGATCGTTTATGGTCTCATTGACTTCCATATATATACTATGGAAGTCAATGAGACCAGAAACTGTCTGGTTAGAGATATTCTTCTAAATAACAGAAAATCGGCTGAATGGATTCGAAAACGGTAAAACTCGACTGTTTCACTCTGAGGGAGTTGTAAAATGTATCCCTTTAAACCAAAGTCATGTGAATGGGGGAAGTACAATAACCAATTGTATTATATAATTTCTGATCAAATATGTTGCTTCACAACATTACAGAAGTTAAATGCGTGAAGCTGTTTTTCCTATTACTGTGAATAAAACTTTATGACTTTATGACCCATTTGGACAGTCATAAGTCATAACAACCATTACTGGATCTTTATACTGTGAAAATTGAAAGTGGGTCTTTTAAATGAATAATTAATGACATAACTTATGCAACTGGTCAGTTAAATATCATTAACAATATCAATAACATCTGTTGTGCTAAATAATCCTATACTCGTGGATCTTACAGTGAACAGAACTGACTGGGATTGGATTTCAGGATATGATGTATTTCAGTGCCGCAACAGAGGGAAAAGCAGAAAGAAATAGATAAAAACAGACACAAAGGAGGAGAAATAGAGAAAAAGCCACAGGAAATACAGGCCACTTTATTCTAATTTTGCAGGAAAGGAATTAAATGATGAATGAAAATAAATTGTACATTTTTCAAGCATGAAATAAAAATCAGCCGTGTTAAAATGAATGTTCTGGGTCTAAAACGTTGTTGAAAAGCATCTGTGACAGAAAATTTCTAAAAATAAATTATATTTACAGCAACGCAAACACAATAGAAGTCAATAGGGCACCAAATAAATATTCAAATAAACACAATTTTGAGAAACATGCTAAGATAGTGTCATAAAACTGCATTTAGATCTTGTGTCATGACATGAGCATGCAATTAAGACACATTCTGTGAAGTAGAAGAATCATTTTAACCAAAATAATAAAGAACTAAACCTATTAAGCATGAGCTGCACATTTCACCGTAGAACGTATTTCCTTCTAGACGTCCATAAATGCATTTCTCTAAATGCGGAGTTTGAGTTGTTTGAACTGACAGATGAGGTGAAATTATTTTACAGATGTTGTATGGAGTTGTATATTATGCCCAGAACGTTCCTTCATATAGGAACCAAAAGATCAAAAGCTGAAACCTCACAGAAAGCCAAATGTGTAATACTGTAGCGCAGCTACAACACACGCTGCCTTAACCCTTGTGCTGCATTAGATTTTTAACACCATTGAGTGCATTAAGGACCAAAAATGGCCACATATTAAACATTGCCTAAAATATTATATATTATTATTATTTTCCACTTTTACCAAGTTAAATCTTTTAACCAGCATCAGTCCTCATCATAACTACCAAAAATGTATTCAATTTCAGAATTTTAACCCTTTAATTACCAGTTTTGTTTGCGAAACCATCGATTTGTATAAGAGGAAAAAACACAAAAATTCAATTATTTTCAATAAACTAAATGCAAAGAGAAAACTTTAGATTTGGATTATCACAGTCCCACTTTGCAAAAAATCCCACTTAGCGCGTTAGAGACCAAAAATGGCCACCTATTAAACATTGCCTATTGCCTAAAATAAGGTGCATTTCCACCCATAGGGAATAAATATGTAGTGACGTCATCTTGTGGAATACACTATATAATGCAAATATAATGCTTTTGCTTCAAAATGAAAGGATGTTTGTGCAAAAATCATGTTTCATGTATTACTGACAGCCTCAGATTTAAACAACGTTTTAATGGGTTTCAATGGGCCATTTTTGGTCTTTATGGTGCTGAGTGTTACTATTTGATCTACACAGTGTGTGTTATACATATTTTGCAAAATGGGATCACTTTTTTTACATGTATCCAAAAAGTCACAATTTTGCCAAATTTCATACCATTTGCATTAAAACAGCCAAAATGGTCAAAGAAATTAAACTGCAAAAGACCAAAAATGTCCCTAATGCAGCATAAGGGTTAAATCTACACACACACACACACACACACACACACACACACACACACACACACACACACACACACACACACACACACACACACACACACACACACACACACACACAAGTTTTTCTGATAAAGCTTCAGTCACAGTCAGTGTTGGGAGTAACGCATTACAAAAGTAATACATTACAGTAACATATTACTTTTTGCTGTAACGCAGTAGTGTAAGGCATTACTAATCAATTTTCAGTAATATTTTACTCGTTACATGTTCAGTGAGGCTTGTATTACAGTTGTATTACAGTGTATTGTCTGCTTTTACTTCTTAAAGGCAACAGACTATGTGAAAGTTTTAAAGCAGTCTTTTAGTGCCAGTTCAGAGCGGTCGCGTCTGTAACATTGTTTTTTCCTCATAAATGCGAACACGAACACGAAAACTAGAATAAAATGAATATTTTAAGTTCTATGGAGATTGGAGAGCCAACCCTTCCTCATCTGATTTGCGCAGTGTAATTAACAGAATTACAAAAAATATATTTTGCCTCCTATTTTTTTGTCACGCATGAATGTGTGTCTTTTCCCTAATATTAAAAATAAAACATAGACTGATATTTGTCTAATGTCTGGAGTCCTTTAAGGAAGTAGCCTATATACGTTTCAATACATGTATTTTCTGAGAATTTTTATTTCAAGTTTTGACTGCAAATGTCATGTCCATAATGCTGGACTTCCCCAATTTTAAATAATTTATCCTCAACTAGTTTTGTGGTGTAGGTCTACGTATTTTATAATGTTAACTTCAAATAATACTAATAGCCTAATTTTAAGGTATGGTAGCATTGGATATGGACGGTAAGGAGAATAACGCTGGAGTTGGAAGAGGTGTGTCGCGATTCTGTAGGTTCGTGGATCTGAGTCGTGTGGCGAATCGCGATTTCGGTTTCATATTGCATATCGTTACAGCCCAAAAGTTAAGTTCTACTTAGTTATTTTGGTGAAAGTAACTCAAAAGTAATACATGAGTAATGTAACGCATTACAATTCTGGGACAGTAATATTGTAAGGTAATGAATTACTTTTAAATAACAGTAACAAGTAATACCGAATGTATTACAGTTTGGAAGTAACTTGCACAACACTGGTCACAGTCTCTCTTCAGATTAGAAGCATCCCACACAGACCCACTCACACACACACACACACACATCTACAACAGGCTGAGGACGTTAAGGGTTCGAGCAGACACTCCATGGTGCCAGTCTCTGAGCTTATGATATTTGGGTCCAATCTCAGGATTAATCTTCATAACCCTGTTCACAGGGAATGAACAAGAGAGAGAAAAACAGAAACAGGACAGTATGAAAAGCTCAAGAAGTGGATGTCAACGGCACTCAGATAAACCATGCAGACAGAAAACGGCACTACAAACACATTAAAGTCAACACACTAAATCAAAATTGACAATCAACCTGTCACTCGAATGAGATCCACCAATAGCAAACCACAACCATCCAACCATCCAATCAAGTTCCCCATGGACAAAATCAAGCCCCGCCCAACTTCAAACTCACATCTGTAAGTCAGTCCCACACCTATAATCTGCCTGATGTCTCACTCTAACAAGCATTAAAGATACACAACACACACTGTATTATAATAACTATAATACTCCCAATATTGCTTATATGTGGAAGTGCAAAATAATAATCTCACGACAGTTTCTAGATTTTTACACAAATTTTAGCTTTGACCGCATTCATCAATCTCAACAATGAAACCCTTATTTGAATATTTGGAATTGATCTTTAATGAGCTCAATTAAAGATCTCTTTAACTATGAGAATATGTTTATTAGTTACTATACTATTTTATACATTTTGTCTATTTAATCTGACATTATAATGCATTGCATACTGTATCAAATTTGATACACAAATTTCTAAGGTCTTTAAATTATCAACAAGATTAAAACTTTTATGAGAACCCTGTTGAAAACTTCATGCTCCCTTCAGCTCGTGTCTTTTTACTGTGAAATATTTACTGATTTTTGTAAAGTCGACATAAGAATAACTTTTATATTATTATCCATATTTCAATTAATAATAATTCAGCACTAACTGGACTAAAGCAACTTAGGTTTACTTGATTATTCATCCATTTTATTTTATAAAAGGCCTTTTAAAATGTGAATATCAATCAGACTTTAGAGGAACGTTTATTTGTTCACCTCTCAATTATCATTGTATTGTAAAACTAAGCATTTAAATATCATCGCATATTATTGGGAGATACATAGTGACAATTAATATTTATATTAATTTTAGTGTGTTATATTTATTTTGTTAATATATATCAGCAACTACACATCAAATTACATATTTTTGCTCAGTTTGGGCCTCTGAAGAAAATGTTGGTGTTTATTCTTCTCACTATATCGTACTATATGAGCCATAAAATAAGAGCCTATATTTAAAATACGGTACTTTAAAAAAAAAAAAAAAAAAAACGCACACACAAAAAACATTTTTTAGATTTTTTTCAAAATATAGATTTAATAAACCGTTCCATTAAAAAAAAAAAAAAATCTGACTATTATTTTATATATAAAGCTTTAAAGGGTTAAATATTGAATGGTTATTATTACAACAAAATTACTAAATCACACAAATAGTCTAGTAAAGGTTGCAAAATTGCAAACCGAAACAGAAAATAAATTAAAACGCTTATGAGGTTGAAGATTGACATTTTCTAAAGGTCTTTTTCAGGGTTGAGAAATAAAGAAAAACACTATTTTTGTGCACTATTTGTGATCTGCACATGCTGGTTAACTAGAGCCAGAGCTTTAACACCAGAAAATGTCAAAATCACACGGGTCAAAAACAGCACACACACGGTACAGCGACCCCAAACAAATACGAGCAAACACACACTGGCAGGAAGAGGAACTTACTTTGTTGTCTTCTTTGCAGATTCAGCCTCATGTGAGGGATCTGATACAGAGAAACAGAAAACATTCATCATGACATGCTTTTGTGTGATAGATAGAGGTAAAGACACATTCACATTCTCTTACTTCCTCCTGTTCACTGAAATTCAATTTAAAACATCACAATTCCTGTTTAAAATCTCAATTTCAATCTTAATCTCAGAATCAGTATTGAAGGTTTTGCACACAATGGGCCTCATTCATGAAAC
The DNA here is from genome assembly GCF_016745375.1 of Pimephales promelas. Next base: position 3,118,461 of record NW_024121299.1, on the reverse strand, counting down.
ATGTGCAGAGCAAATGTGTGTGTAAATGGATTGTAAAACCATTGTTACGCATAGTACTGTGAAATTGAATTCAATTGGGGCATTTTATCTAAGAATGTTTTTATGAACGATTTACACAGAAATGCATTCTGCCTGTTTATTATGAGGACCAACATTTTAATTTAGGACCAAAATGTATATAATGCATCAATATCGGGTTCCAGAATATATATATATATATATATATATATATATATATGAAGAGTTCAGATGCAAAAGCCTCTAAGTGCCGTTTGAAATTTTCTTCTAAAATGATCATTTTTATCAAGCTTGTATATCTAAGTTCAGTAATTTCACTTAAATGGCAATGAAGATTACCTATTAATTGTCATTTAAGTGAAATTACAGAACTTAAATATACAAGTTTGATAAAAATGGTCATTTTAGAAGAAAATTTCAAATGGCATTTAGAGGCTTTTGCATCTGAACTCTTCATATATATATATATATATATATAAATAATAAAATAAAATATATAAAATAATAAATGAGGGCATATTTTTTTCTAACATAAAAGTGTGTTGCAATCAATACATTACTAATTTCTACATCTAATAATTAAATGAAATAAGTGGACCTAGAAAAACATTTATAAAAAATAAATAAATCAGATGTTGCAAATAAAAAAAAACTACAAAAAAGGAACAATCAAATAAAATAATATATATATATATATATATTATTTAAATATTTTTTTTATTATTGAATATTTTTTTTCCCACTCTCACCAAGTTCAGATTCAGTGCCGGTGATTTGGGCCAGGATCCGGAAGGATCGGGACTGTGAAGTTCCTGTCCGTGGGCGCCAGTCCTCCGTGTCCTCCATGATGCGTTTCCTGCTGGCATCACCGTGAGTTGGGATGTGGTAAAACTCAATGTCTGTCTCTGTGATAGGCTTACGAGGAAGTCTACACGCACACACACACACACACACACACACAAAGAGAGATACTGACTGTTAGTCGTGTGTACATGTAATCATGCTGCACATCAAATGAAGCAACTGAGAATTTGAGTGAGAAGAACACTGCTGCTGCTTATCCCCCTTTACCTGTAAACTGGAGGTTTTCTGAACGAGGAAGGAGGCATAAGAAAAGGAATAAGAAAGTTAAAACTTTGTAATCATTCTCAATCAGATGAGTTTTACACACATTACAGATGTACTCACTTAGACACAGCTGGAGGACCACTATGAAGAATCAAATAAAAAATCGTCATCACATAACGGACAGCTTTTGGAGGCATTTTGAGTCAAATATTACTAAAATATGTATGATAACCATAGCTTCTGCCAAAATACTGCGTTTTTAGTAGTCTACTGTAAAATCACCGTTGGTAGAGTATTAAAAAAAAAAACGTTCACAGTTTTCCTGTAATTACTAATATCCAGTAAATTCACATAGCTTTACTGTAGTAATGAACTCAAGTTGAGGAAATGAAAGTTGGAATAAATGCACTCGACCAGTAGATGGCGCTGCTGCACATGAAACAAAACATGTGCCACAGCCTCATGATTGATATGAAAATGAGTATTAAAATTAAACTTTTGCAATTAATAACACATATTAATATTAATATTGAGTACAACTATGGTATTTTGGCCAACTGTGTGGTTACCAAAGGTAATCTTTGTAATGTGACTTGAATATAAAAAGCATTCATTTAGTTAAAAACTTTAAGTTTCAAAATCTCCCAAGAAAATGAAACACCTCTGTAGTTTAAGCAATGGAAGTTAGAAATGCACTAGACCAGTAGATGCACACGGAAATAAACGCATGCAACAGGCTCGTAATTAATAAACCTGTGCAATAATTGTCCTGTACTTTTTTTATCAAGTACATTTGTACAGTTTTACTGCTGTGACTATGGTATTCTGACCTGTATTTGCCATAGTAAAACCTGTAAAGTAACTTGAATTCAAAAAGTACTAATTTAGATTAAAAAATGAATCAAGTGAACATCATCTTAACCAAAAACTTGAGCTTTTAAGTTCTAAAATCGTCAAAGAAACTTTGTAGTTGAGGAAATTAAAGTTTAAAATGCATGACACACCAGAAGATGGCGCTGCTGCACATGGAATAAAATACATGCAAAAGTCTGAGCTTTCAGTAAAACGTCCGAAATCTACAAGCTAGTCAATCCAATCTCTCAAAAAACAACTTTTTCATCCAGTACATGTTGATCGTGCCAAAGCCCGTCTGTACTGACACGTACAGCATTCATAAGCTGTCAATAAATCAACGCTGTAAGGCTGAGGACCGCGTGTGTGACGAAAGAGTGTTGGCAGGTTTCATTTGCTAAGCCCGTGTGTTTGACAAACTGATATGCGAGTAAAAAAAGCTGCTACCTGAAGACCACCACTGCGATAAAACACATCTCAGTTAGAACATGACATGCATATCATCAAACTCACGTCAAGCTCATGCAATGAAAACAGACAAACAATGAAACACAAACCCAGCTTTACTTTGCTTGCGTGTGTGCTCTGCATTAAAGGGATAGTTCACCCCAAAATTAAAATTCCGTCATCAATTACTCCCCCTCATGTCGTTCTAAACCCATAAGACTTTCGTTCATCTTCGGAACACATATGAAAATATTTTTAAATAAAATATGGGATAATTTTAACCCTGACCCACGTTTGAGCTTCAACAAGAACCAAGTTCGGTTGAGCTTTTGTTTATGTTCGTTGATCAATGTTTTTATGTGAAGAAAAGCCTAAATCGAATCTGTTCAAAATATAAAGCGATCGAGTCTCTTCAGAAAATTTGGACTAAACCGCTCAATTCATATAGATTAGTTTTATGATATATCTTTAATAAACTTTTTGAAACGTCAAATTGGTAGTTGTGTAGCTGTCAATGGAGGCAGGCACAGAGTTATCTTTGGGGTTTGGAATGACAGGAGGCCAAATAATGACAGAATTATCATTTTTGGGTGAACTTTACCTTTAAAAGTCATTGTTAGATAATCAGTGATAGGCCTACTACATTAATAAAAAAAAAAAAAGTACTAATTCTACCATGATTTTTTTTTTTACCAAGGGACATGAATATGGCGGTCATTCATTACCATGGTAATTCTCTGTTTTTATTTTTGGACATGGTATAATCATGATACTGCAATGGTATTCTTTGCCAAAAAGCATGAATATGGTAATCATTTAGTGCTACAAAACACATCCAAATACCATGGTATTAGCATATGATACATCACTTTGTCACCACAGTAAGCTTTTGTAAGGGATTGTGTAAAACTTTAATGATTTGCTCAGTAACTGGTTTATTTTTTGTTTATTTATCTGTCATAATAAGTCTTAGTGTTTAAGTTTAAATAAAGTTAAATAAAAGCAAAGTGCTGCCATTAAAAAAAAATTATTTGGGAATTTCCCTGGAAAAAAAACAATATTAGTCATATTAGGCAACACACACACACACACACACACACACACACACACACACACACACACACACACACACACACACACACACACACACACACACACACACACACACAATGAAAGGAGCATCTATTTGGTACTAACTTTATGGCTGGAGTCATCTGCTGAAAAGCATATAGAGGAGAAAATAACCATTAAACACACAATCATCACTAACTCAATATACACAACAACACTGATTCCTAAACCCCTCTGAGACAGACCAACAGCTGAAGACACACACAAACTATATTATATAAATATAGATAGATAGATAGATAGATAGATAGATAGATAGATAGATAGATAGATAGATAGATAGATAGATAGATAGATAGATAGATCTCATTAAAAAACAATCAAACTGTCAAATGTGGATGGTTGAGGCACAAATACAAATGAATGAAAATGAAATACAAATGAATTAAACAACAGCTAATTTAACTGTGCATTTACTGTACATTTAGTAATTACTGTATATAGTGAGTGACCAGAAAGATTTCCAGAATAATATAGAATATTTAGGTAAATAATAATATTTACAAATAAAATATTATTATTAGGATCATATTTAAATTACTTTTTAAACTTAATCGCAAATTTAAGTTTTCAGTTTGTTTGGTAGACAAACATAAAAATGTGATAGATCAATAAATTGGCCAGACCAGTTCCCAAAATTGAGCACATTTTCTGTTCTCAAATGTATTCTGTGTGTTCAATATTGTGTAAATAAAGCAATTGTAAATTACATTACAAACTGTATATTCCAGATATACAGGGGTTGGACAATGAAACTGAAACACTGGCCAATGTTGGAGGTTTCACATCTATATGCCTGGTGGCCAATCTTCAGAGTGAAGCACGGGTGGATCAGTGATGGTTTGAGCTCCAATATCATGACAATCCTGATTGTATTTGATGGACACGACACTGCCGAGGACTACCAAACCCTTCTGGAGGATCATGAGCACCTGATGCTCATGATCATGCACCAACACACACAGCAAGACTTGTGACAGAAGGGTTTGATGAAGATGAAAGTGACGTTGAACATCTCCCATGGTCTGACAGTCACCAGATCTGAATATTATTGAGGTGTTTTGGAGGAGCGAGTCCACCAGCATCATATAGTGACCTGGACACTGTTCTGGAAGAGGAACGGCTCATAATCCCTCTGGTCACTGTGAAGGACTTCTATCTGTCAATTGGTGCTGTATTTGGATGCAAAATGAGGCCCTCACCATTCTAACAAATTATTGTGTAGTAAAACCAGGTGTTTCAGTTTTTTTGTCCAACCCCTGTATATATGAAGAATTCAGATGCAAAAGCCTCTAAGTGCCATTTGAAATTTTCTTCTAGAATAATCATTTTTATCAAGTTTGTATATTTATGTTCAGTAATTTCACTTAGATAACAATTAATAGGTAATCTTCATTGCCATTTAAGTGAAATTACTGAACTTAAATATACAAACTTGATAAAAATGATCATTCTAGAAGAAAATTTCAAATGGTACTTAGAGGCTTTTGCATCTGAACTCTTCATATATATATATAAATATATATATATATATATATATATATATATATGCCACCTTGCTCTTAAGATATTGATATCAGCATCAGCCATTAAAAACACCATATCGGTCGAAAGAGCAAGACAAACTCAATCCAGAAGAATTATTTCCATCCAAACTAAGTACAGTATCCAGAACCAGGTACACACAGGGTTGCATTAAGGAGGAATATGGTTTCTCAACAGTTGCCTATAAAAATCACAGACACAGGCTTGGCACTGATTTGACTCTTTAATGTACAGCTGTATGAGGATAATGAGGAGGATTTATCAGAGTTTACAAGAGAGGGAGGAGGAACCACACTATGACGAGAAGCATTTGGTTTTCGTCCGTTTTCTCTCCCACGTCTCTAATATGTTACTCTTTCTCTCCTCTTTATCAAGTGAATATACAGTAATGCTCTCAGAATTAAATACTAGCAAGGTCAGCCCAGTGTCCCATGCATACTACAATGTACACATACTGCATATTGCAAAAAAATAGTATGCCATTATAAGCACTTAACGAAAAGCAGAACGGGTTTATTGGGCGATTAAACCATTATATGCGCTGTTGTCAGGCTGATATTATACTATTAAAGTTGTTAGAAACAAACAAAATGCATCACAACAAACACACTGATCTGATGAGACGTGCGTGTGTGTGCATCAGCATGTGTAATTAGATAGTTCTTCTGCGTAATAACGTCAATCAGCACTTTAAAACCATCATTAAAATATGAAACCCAGAAGGGGGGTTTGCACACACTCGAAATACATCTGAGCTTCCCCTGGGACATTATCCAAGGGAGAGCCCTGATTCACACACACCAAAACACAGAATGGATACCATTACGCAGATCTAAATATACACACGTACATCAGAGCCACTGACAACCACTCATAAACAAACTAAATCGCACATACTGTACGTCACTGAACGAAAAGAGATACAGAGAGATGCTGCCAGAGTCTTCAGACGATGAAACAACATTTTGGAAAAAAGACCCCCCCAAAAAATATATTAAACAAATAAGAAAAATTGCAAAAATGAGGAAGGATGGAAATATTGAGTTAGTGTTTAAATAAAGCTGCTGCTGCTGCATGTAGGTCCTCCTTGCTGCAACCGATTGTAACATTAATATTGTTGCATTAGCATGGTTTCCCAAACGAGGATTTGTGAGTTTATGAACAAGTAAATCAATTAAATTGATTGTAAATTAATTAAATTGAATGTATCATTAACATGAACAAATGGTGCTGCACAATTAATCAAAATAAAACTGATCAAATCGTGATTACCAAATAAAAAGCTGTGATTTAATTAATGAAATGAGTAATCTGATGCGCTGCGTGTTTCAGAATGAACAGTGGTGCTGTGTTTATTTACACGCTTATAAGAGCTTGTTTTCAGAGCAGCCTGTTTCACTTTAAAAAAAAAAACTTTTGCTGATAATTTACTCACCCCCATGTCATCCAAGATGTCCATGTCATTCTTTCTTCAGTCGAAAAAAAATTAAGGTTTTGATGAAAACTTTCCAGGATTTTCTCCATATAATGGACTTCAATGGGAACCAAACGGTTCAAGGTCCAAATGAGAGTTTCAGTGCAGCTTCAAAGGGCTTTAAAAGGCCCCAGACGATGAATAAGGGTCTTATCTAGAGAAACGATCGCTCATTTAAAAAATAAATAAAAAAGTTTACGTTTCATAAGCACAAATGCTCGCCTTGCTCTGTTCTGTGATGCGCGTTCGTGACTCTGCTGTTCGAACTTGTTCATCAAAAAACAAATCTTTTTTCGAGTCATTTGGTTCATTCAACGAACGAAATGAACTAAGTGACTCAAAAAAAGATTTGTTCATTTTCTTTCATTCATTGGTGTTGTTTAAAGCCCTTTGAAGCTGAACTGAAACTCTCATTTGGACCTTGAACCGTTTGGTTCCCATTGAAGTCCATTATATGGAGAAAAATCCTGGATTGTTTTCATCAAAAACAATTTATTTTCGACTGTCATCTTGGATGACACGGGGGTGAGTAAATTATCAGCAAAAGTTTTTTTAAAAGTGAAATAATCCTGTTAAACTAAATGAAAATGAGAAATGTTTCTTTAGAAACTAGCTGAAATAAAATATGTTTTTTAGTTAACTAAAACAACCCTGACTTAGCTGGTTGAAAAAGCTGGTTTAGCAAAAGACGAACCAGGTGGTCTCCCAGTCTGACCGGCTTAAAGATGCCCAAATCCTCCCTAAAACCAGAGAGACCCAGCAAGTCTTGCGGCTTTGTCTTACTGTATAGTAACAATTTGTTTTTCCTTCAAATCAAACGCTGTAATGTTGTGATTCATCTCAGAGCTGGTAGGTTGTGTATTTTCTGAAACGGAGAAAATGAATAGGAAATCTACTTTCAGAACCCAGACCTCTGAAAAGTTGGTGTCACTTTTGAGCTCTATTGCTGCCATCACATGCTTTCGGAAATATCGTAAACACAAGTTTCCCGACTTAAAAATTGGATATGAACGCCCTCTCAAGTCATGTTTACCACTGGGAAGTTCGTGATAATTTTGTACGTGTATTGTATTGGATAATTTTATTATTGAGTATTGTACATTTTAGCGGAAATAGCCTGTATTTGAACGAAATTCCAGAATCATCAGATAGCATAGTGATCGGTGAATGTTTATTTGGTTGTCAATGAATACCGCTAAAATATCAAATACGATTTTCCCAATAAATAGGCAAGAACAAACCTGGTGTCCTCCAAGATTCCTGCTCTTTCCGACAGCAAAGCTCTTTAATGCAACAAGCTTGTAATTTCACCTTCAAAAGTGTGAAGTAGGAAATTTCCGATAGCACATGAAGGTAGGATAAGTTTATAGGGTGGGAGGGGCATCACATTGTCAATCAAACTCTTACCCATTCAGCTGAGAGCTCTCACCCTGGCTTTCCAACAGACCCCGCCTCTGGCCCATGGCAACTTCACAAGCATTCTCATTGGAGTAGAGATAGATGGGTGTGTTATACACCGAAGGGCGGGGCACCGACGGTATATGATTTGGCGAGCCATCAGTAGGAGTAGGCGGAGCCAGTGGATAAGGGCTTTGAGCTGAGGAGGCGAGTGCAAAAGCAGATGCGGCGGAGGGAATGGAGGCTATGTGTGGTGACCCCGCCCCTCCAAACGAACGAGCGCCCCTATTGGAGGATGGAGTGATGTGGGTGGAGTTTGTGATGTCAGAGGAAGATGGAATGCAGGTTGTCATGGGGACGGGTTTGATGATTTCCACAGAAACATCCTAAATGAAAGCACATGCAGGACTCAAACAAAACGACAAGATAGCACACAACAACGAATGGGTTATTCAGCAGATGCTATTACACCTATGTAAACCTAAATAGTGTGTAGTAAAATGTTCAGAATGGAATACTAGCTGACTACTTACTGAATACTGCACACACAGTATATACTATTTAAAAAATTGTATGTGAAACAGAATGTACATGTATTATGCAATATTTCTGTCAAGTGAAAAAGCATTATTTTCAGATATTTATTGCTGACATGAACCGACAGTAAGGATTACTGAGCAGTCCCTCCAGAAAAACGCGATTATGCGATCGCTGAATTCAATGCAAAATCAGCCAAAGTCCGCATATGCGGGGGCCGCATTTTTTCAAATACGCCGCACTTACGCCGCATAAATTGCCGATTTCCTTGCAAAATATGCGGGGTTTGCATAATTTCATAATCCTCGCATTTTCGTTGCAAAAAAAAGTCACGTGTATTTTAGTAGAAAGTTAAAAAATGTTCCGTTTGCTTCACACAAGAACAGCCATTTCCCCCTGTTTCCATGGGAACGTTATGAAGTGACGCAATTACGCGACGCCGGACAGACTCACGGAGGCGATTGACATCTCACAAATCGAACTCGTATAACTGTCTCACACGTTCTACCGTCACATCGTTACTTAATAAACAACATAAGATAAAAGAAGTAGCATCAGAGCAGCTCTTAAAGGGGCCACACCTTATTTACACTCGTTATAGTCTGAAATAAAACAAGATGAGAAATTAAATATTCCCAGCACTTTCTATGATGTAGTATGCTTGCTTATCAAAGGAAGTAATAAGAAATGACTCTTACATTAGCCTAGTGAGAACAGGATGTTGGGGGAATCACTGAAAAAGAGAAATCTTTTTCATCAAACCACAATTTTTGCAAGTTCTCTCAATTTTTGCAAATTCCTGCAATTTCATCGCATAAAATTGCATAAATATCCCGCATATTCCATCGCATTTTTAAAGAAAACGGGCCGAGCAGGCTAATCAATCAATTTTTGCCCGCAACAATCACAAAAAAACTCAGCGTTTTTCTGGAAGGACTGAATACTATTATGGTAAATGTTATATATAAATCGCAAATTTTTTCACTAATTTTTGGAAATTACCACCACAAAATCAGTCATTTTGATCGCAAAAATCACAAAACAAAATCGTGAAATCCTGGAGGGACTGATAAGAGATTATAAATGGACAGCAACTTTCCAAATGAAACATGCAATGTACTGTAATGAGAAGCATGCATCATGTGACACCTAGCACACTGCAAGTTGCATATAATTACGGTTTCATATAATATTTGAAAAAAAATAGGTAGTATGCATTATTAAATGTTCAATATGCAGTGTACTAGTTTTCTATTCTGAAGACAACCGATAAGACTGAACTGAGGCGCGTTGCAATGCAAAACTAAAACTAATGCATACATATAGAGCTGTGTGTTTGTCTTAGAGGGGTATAATGACATACACACAAACAATCCATTCACAATACTCCAGTTGTGCGCTCTCGCTGGCTTTATGTGTGTGTAAATCTCATACCTTTGGTGCCACATCTGGTTTTGGAAGACTGGAAGCTCTGTTGGAATACAAAACAATGGACAAAAACATTAATGACTCACAACTAGTGCTGGCAGTGGCATTACATAAGGAACGTCGAACTGTGGTTTGCAATAAAATCACAGGCATGTATTTATAATGACACGGAACAACTGCGTGGAAGTTCTTTGAACGCTTCAACAATTATTTCGCCTGCAGGGGAAAACAGATTTAGGTTTGCGTCAATTAAAAGAAACCAGGTCAGGTTTGGTTTGAAACTTGCGTGATGTGGTGTGTTATTAAACTAAAACTATGGTTTGAACTTTTGGTGTGTGTGTCTGTGTGAGGTTGGCATATCAGTTATCATCTCTGAAGACCTTCTAGAACAATCTCACACATCTCTCAAGTTTTCTTTAAATGTATTTAAGAATCATTTTGACCTTTAAGGATATTCCCAAAGGGAGGTTTTATCACATTTAGCTTCTGAATATAATTGTGTCCATTAAATATAGCCACTCACATCTTGAAGAGTGTGTTATATAACAGGAGATGCATTGACTCTTTGCATGGAAACACATACACACGTAACTTCATCCCTCCACGGAGTGAGATCCAGCGGTTCGGGTCGGGTTTAGCACTGTTGATCCGGTCAGATGAATATGTGAGTGGTGCACTTATGAGCTAATAATCTGTTCTCAGTACGCTCAATATAGATCCACAGAAGACTGCCAGAACAGCGCCAGAGAGCGAGAGAGAGAAACTATCCTGGTTTAATTCATGTTACTTTCCTGAATCCTTTGTATTAAATGCATTGATTGGTACTTATGAAGTAGTTATTTTAACAAACCCAGTATTCAAAAACAACCCACAGGAACGAAACTAAACAAATTAGATCTCTATTATCTCAATTGATTCTCCTAGACAAGATTAAACAGGGAGAAAAATAAAAAGACATGTATTTTTAGATTTTTTTGTTTACAGAATATTTAGTCGAAAGTTTAAATAAAATGTTCCATTTAAAAAAAAATGCTATTATTTCAGGCTTTTGACAGGTTTTACAGGGTTAAATAACCCAATACACTGATCTAAACGAACATATAACTTCCCTGGTAACACTTTACAATAAGGTTCATTAGTTAACATTGGTTAACATGTACAATATGTGAACAATACTTCTTCAGCATTTATTAATCTTAGTTAATATTAATTCCAACATTTACTAATACTTTATTAAAATCAAAGTTTGTATTAGTTAACATTAGTTAATGGACTGTGAACTAACATGAACGCACAATGAACAGCTGTATTTGTATTAACAAAGATTAATAAACACTGTAACTAATGCATTGCTCATCGTTAGTTCGTGTTAGTTAATGCATTTACTAATGTTAACTAATGAACCTTATTGTAAAGTGTTACCACTTTCTTTATATAGCTCAACTCAAGAACTCAATGTGCTGAAAAATGGACCAATGGCAAAGTGTTCGGGACACCTGTATGAAATTGCAATACCATGTGGTGACACTAGGGGAGCAGAAATCACTCACATCAGCTTTAAAGGGAAGGTTAATCCTAAATTAATATTGTGTAGTCTTTTTTTTTTTTAACCTTTTTGTTATTTTGTCACTTGAAAAAGAGCAACTTGGGCATTATATATCATACTTAACATCTTTAGTTGTGTTCCACAGAAGAAAGCCATACTGTCTGTTCATTTCTGGGTGATGCAATGTTAAAATCAGAAATTGATATATCAGTTTTCAATCAAGAGAGCAAACATGAAGGAGGATAATTATTAAATCTTTTTTCGAAATATTACAAATTTCTACGTTGGTGGGAATTTAATTACGCTTTGAACTCTCTTCCAAATGTTGATTTTTATCCTGCTGTATCTTGCTAATTGAAAATGGGATTTTATCCAGCTGTGATATCCTGTGAACGCCAACACACACATGACAAGCTGCAGCTTACGCTTTTCAGTCCTCAGAATACACTCACAGACAGAGTTTAGAGATAAAAGAGTAATGAGTTACAGACATTAAGAGCAAAAATTAAGTCAAAAGAAGGAAGATATTAATATGATAAAGACTGTTAGCAGACCAGATTAGCTCTTTTTCCTCTCTCTCTCTCTTGGGATATGAACCCATGTCAGGTTTTGTTATGGTCCTGAGGTTATTCAAAAGTGGATTGGGATGGAGTTTTAATGTTTTAATTAAATCAAGCTCCAATCGGTCAGCAAAACACTTCCCACAAACCCATGTAACCTGCGTTCAACCCTGCAGTAAATGGTTGAATCTGACGCCATGTTTGACGTATTCTGTGCCTAAGAAGTTGTGTGGTCAGTTTAATCTGAGCTCTGATTAGGATCTGGCACTCGTGTGTGTGTTTAAGCGTTCAGAACCAGTGAGGATCGCTTGTGTGTTGTGGATGTGGCCTAACAAAACGTCAAACCTGGACCATAACACAAACAACACACGCACAGAATCAAGAACACACACACAAATAAGGGAATAAAGAATGATATTTGTTATTTAGCTTAACAAGATTTGTTGTTTAGCTTAGTTTACGTGATTCAAGCTGTTCAATTATTTTTCCCCAAAGTGCCGTATTTGTTATTTTAGTGTATATAAACTCATTTTAGTTCATTAATGTCGAAACAGAAGCCTGCAGTGTCTCAGAACGGCCAATATAAACATCCAGCAAACACAACACGTCACTGAGGAAAAATCAGTACACAGCTCCTATCTACTTGAATAGGGAAAGACCAAAATATTAAAAACGGACTAAAAATGAAGTTTCAAAAACATCAAACCAACAATAGCTTAATAATATATGATCATCTTAATGGTCTATAATAAATAAAATCACAATGAGTTCTCCCATTTTATTTATTTATTTTTTTTAACAGAGTTAAACAGTTGGGTTTGACCGTTTTCGAATGCATTCAGCTGATTTTTTTGATAATTAGAAGAATATCAGTAACCAGACAGTTTCTGGTCTCATTGGCTTCCATAGTAGGAAAAAAAATATACTATGGAAGTCAATGAGACCAGAAACTGTCTGGTTACTGATATTCTTCTAAATATCAGAAAATCGGCTGAATGCATTCGAAAACGGTAAAACTCGACTGTTCAACTCTGGGGGAGTGGTAAAATGAGCCTATTTCCAAAAAAAAAAGTGGAGTATCCCTTTAAAGGCTTGAGCGGCACGCTCTACGCTATCTCACGATTAATTCGTACGATTAAAAAGTGGCTAATTCGTACTAATTCATACGACCTCACTCGTATGAATTCGTACGATTTGTCCAAACCCACGTGTTGGGTAGGTTTAGGGGCGGGGTCAGGGGTAGGTCATTCGTACGAATTCATACGAATTGGCCGATTCGTAAAATATGTACGATTTAGCAAAAACGTACTAATTCGTACGAGTGAGGTCGTACGAATTGTTACGAATTAGCCACCTCTTAAAATTCTTACGAATTCTCGTGAGATCGGGTGAAGTAACCTTAAGAAATTAAAGGGTTAGTTCACCCAAAAATGAAAATTCTGTCAGTATTTACTCACCCTCATGTTGTTCCAACCCCGTAAGACCTTCGTTTATCTTCGGAACACAAATTAAGATATTTAAGATATTAAGATCGCTCCTGCATACAGTCCATAGGCTTCTTGAGGGACTGGCTCTTGCTGTCCCCGAAAAGTCATTAAAGACATCGTTAAAATAGTCCAAGTGACTACAGGGGCTCAATCTTAAGTTTATCAAACGACGAGAACACTTTTGTGCGCAAAAAAACAACAAAAATAACGACTTTATTTCAACTATTCACTTCCTTCTCCATAAGCCTATAGTCCGTTAACGTAGTGTGATTGCGTAGAGCTACGTCACACGTAGGCTCACTATTGGCCGACGCTGGTCATGTGTGTGTGACGTACAATAACAGAAGCTTACGCTATTAAACTAGTAACCTGACTCGCGCAGAGGGAGAAATAAACGAATAGTTGAAATAAAGTCGTTATTTTTTTGTTTTTTTGCGCACAAAAGTGTTCTCGTCGTTTGATAAACTTAAGATTGAGCCCCTGTAGTCACTTGGACTATTTTAACGATGTCTTTAATGACTTTTCGAGGACAGCAAGAGCCAGTCCCTCAAGAAGCCTATGGACTGTATACAGGAGCGATCCTAATATCTTAAATATCTTAATTTGTGTTCCGAAGATGAACGAAGGTCTTACGGGGTTGGAACAACATGAGGGTGAGTAAATACTGACAGAATTTTCATTTTTGGGTGAACTAACCCTTTAAAATTGTAAATGGGAATTTTAATTGTCTTTAATTGTCTAAAGGGGAACATAAATGAAAATCCTTAGCAAATTAACAATGGTCTTCAGGAGAAAATACAATAAATAAATGGACTTTATGGTAAATAAATAAATATTAATTAATAAATGGACTTGAATGAATTCATTAATAGTTAAAAAAATGAATAAACTTCAGAAATGAGCTGTTTGAGTTGATCTGATGGTAAGTGAGATGAAGTACAGTGGCACAGCGAACACAAACCAGAAGAAATCAATAAAACAATTCCCTGCATGTGCTTTTAATTAACATGGAGTCTCTCGTTCCCTCTGCGTAATCTACTGTCATATATGAGAATCAACAGAAAGCCTGTAAAACTCCAAATCTCTACCCAATAACTGCAGCTAAAGCCGAGTTTGGCATCTCCACATAACTCTCCAATAAAACGCAAGCGTCCTCCATTAGCACTAAAAACAAGACACACACGTGAACACACAAAACCGTACAAATGTCTGGTTTTTGAGTGTCTTGCTTTAAAAAAAGTTAAATTCTCTGCTGTTTCCGATTTACACAAAAGCAATTTAATGAATAAAATCAGTCATTACCTGCAGTCTGCTGTAATTACGAATAATAAGAGGTAAAACTAAACCCTAAACCGCAACATAACCTGGTAACCCAGACTAAAGTGAATCACCGCTGTGCAGGAAACTGGAAACATATTATATTTATGGTGCTTCAAATAAGAATATCGGTATACGGTCAGTCAGATGTTATTGAATGGCTGGACTCTTTGCGTTAGACCAATGCAAACACTGTAAGCTAGATTTTTTTTTTTCATGACTTTATTCTCGAATGTTTCAGAAAGCAATTTATGCAACAAAAGTACGTTTTTTTTTTTTGTAAGTATCCTTTTGTAGTGGGTAAAAGCGCCTGTTAATTGCGTACAGGGGTTGGACAAAAAAACTGAAACACCTGGTTTTACTACACAATAATTTGTTAGAATGGTGAGGGCCTCATTTTGCATCCAAACACAGCACCAATTGACAGATAGAAGTCCTTCACAGTGACCAGAGGGATTATGAGCCGTTCCTCTTCCAGAACAGTGTCCAGGTCACTATATGATGCTGGTGGACTCGCTCCTCCAAAACACCTCAATAATATTCAGATCTGGTGACTGTCAGACCATGGGAGATGTTCAACGTCACTTTCATCTTCATCAAACCCTTCTGTCACAAGTCTTGCTGTGTGTGTTGGTGCATGATCATGAGCATCAGGTGCTCATGATCCTCCAGAAGGGTTTGGTAGTCCTCGGCAGTGTCGTGTCCAGGCATGTACTGGCCATCGGGACTACCGGGACATTCCCGGTGGGCCGCGGTCTGGTTGGGCCGGCGGCCCGGCGCGTTATGTATTTTGTTTTTAAATCATTATTAATTGTAAATATAGCCTATTCTATCGTAAGTATATTGTTATATTATTGTCCAATTCCGGGCATGTGTCTCTCTCATGAAGCCGCATGAAGCTGACGCGAGCTGCGAGACTAACAGGTCTGATGGCCAATCGGAATCAAGTTCAAATCTAGACTTGAAAAGCGGCCGCTTTACAACAACTGCAGTGATGCGATGTGATGATGTGCAACGAAATTCATGTCAAAAGAGTAACATCTCTAAACGTAAAGGGGGACCGAGAAGTCGAGAGAGAAAAAACGACAAGACAACGACAATAACGTGAGGCAGATGCCACCAAATGTGTTAAAATAAATGAATTATTTGCTGGACTTTAGTGAAGATGTCAGCAGGGCGCGCCTGACTGCTGAGGTGAGACATTTAGAATGATAGGCTACACGTAGCCTTCTGCATTGTTTTGTTTCATGTTACGATATTCCAGCTGTAATAGGCCTCCACTCACTGATCGATATAAATGACATTTAAAATTCTCAGCTCTCTGGTTCTGTCCATTTTATTACGAAATTCAGACAATACCGTTTTGCCGCTAGAAAATAACGTGACAGGTCGCTTTAGCGCCTCAGATCAAGTAAACCGATCATCTGTTACTTTTTATTTAAAGATAAGATACAATAGCCTACAACTTATCAAACGGTATATGCCTCATAAATAATATCAATCAGTGCTTTTCAACAACGGAAAGAGATTAATAAAACAGCAGTAGAACAATTATGTCACAGAACGTTACAGTTACCTCAGGAAAGCCATTTAATGACAATAGCACATAGTTGACTTGAAAAATAGCTATAGAAAGGAGTATTTTGCATACTTGCATACCTTTCAAATAGCTATAGAAAGGAGTATTTTGCATATAAATATGCACATATATATATTTTTTTTCAATTTGTATCCCTGAAAGTGCCTGGCAGAAGCCTTATGTGTCATAGGCTAAATGTGAACAAAAGACAAAGATAAATAACTCACTGCTCTTGACTAATAGCTTTAACAATGATTTATATATATATATATATATATATATATATACTATATACACTATATAAATGATATAGTATAAATGAAATATAGGTATACTATATAAACTATATTTCATGAGGTGAAACATCACTGCCAGGACCTACAAGGTCCTGGCAGTGATGTTGCACCTCATGAAATATAGTTTATATAGTATATAGCCTAAGAATATTCTATTAGAATAATAAGCGGCACATAAATTAAGACCAGTTATTTACAATAAAGCCTTATAAAATCATTTCCATTTTATTTGTTTATTATTTTAATATTTTTTTCTTGGTTCTGATAGTAAATAAAATCTAATCAGTAATTTTACATGCAGATTAATGCACGTATAGATGTGTGTGTGTTTGTGTGTGTGTGTGTGTGTGTGTGTGTGTGTGCATAGTGGGCCGGTCTGGATGAAGTATCCAGGGCTGATTTTTTGTCCCAGTCCAGCCCTGGTCGTGTCCATCAAATACAATCAGGATTGTCATGATATTGGAGCTCAAACCATCACTGATCCACCCGTGCTTCACTCTGAAGATTGGCCGCCAGGCATATAGATGTGAAACCTCCAACATTGGCCAGTGTTTCAGTTTCATTGTCCAACCCCTGTATATGTACTACAGTAGTCAAGTGAGCAATGTCGTTGGTTGCTGCTATAAACGTGAATATAAGATCCAAATTGCTCGGCAAGGTCCTTCTCGAATCAAAGACTGAGATCGCAACATTATTGCATTGACACATTTCAGAAATGCATGAAATCAAGCTCATGATAAGTGTGTGCTTTCACATACTTGCATAGAGCTGGGTGTACAGCAGATAAACTATGAAGGTCTGCATATCACACTTCAATAAGTATGCACACACACACACACACACACTGCTGGTTTCAGATGGTGCTGATGCTGGTATAGTTCTATTAATACTAAGCCCCAGTAAAACTAAGAGAATGTGATTCATTTGCCATCGCTGTCACTGTATTTGAACATAGGTGAGATGAAGTCAATTGTCTTACATATTTAGGCATACATGTAAGAATTGATTTTAATAGTAAAAAAAAAAAAAAATCTGGATTACACAGTTTTAACATTATAAACCTGCATACTCTGCACTAATAAAAGCATATCATACAGTAGTTTGTTATTAATTATTTGCATCTATTTTCTTTTATGTGGAGAGGACGAATTATGCTTTTTTATATGTTTGAACAAAAAAAAAAAGTCTTCAAAGTTGCAAAGTCCCAAATATGCATCACATTAAAGGGATACTTCACCTCTGGTGTATTTAAAATGGGTCATTTATGTAGAAGAAATGTGAAATTATTTTTGAATTCTGAGCTTTCTGGACTGAGAAAAGTCAGAAAATGTGTTTTTGGCTTATGTGGATGAAAGACAACAACTCCCAGAATGCACTTGCTTCACTGCCCTAGGAGGCCACGCCTACCGGTAACAGAGCGCAGTCGTTAAACAACAAGTCTAGGCTACTAGTGAGTCTCGTGATGAGTCTGCCTGAAAATATGTTTCGAGATCGCCCAAAATGTCCGGGATTCGGCTTTTGCGTTCTACAGTCGCCGTTCATCATGTTTCCTGTGGCGAGCGGGACGAGTGAGGGCCGCGGGAGAACGGCGCGAGGCCGGTGGCGTGATTACCGATGCCAGAGCGACACCTGTGAGACGCACCGGTCTCGTATCTCTGACGGAGGAGCGGGAATTTTCTCAGCAATGTTAAAACACACATCAACCGATCACTTGTTTAGCGTTCATGTAAACACTACATTCAGATTCACCAATCGGGATTAATTCAGTTAGATTGAAACAAAAGCTGTGCATGTAAACAATGAATGGCGACTGCAGAAAGCAAAAGCTGAATCCCGGACATCGACGGCCGGACATGTCCGGAAAAAAGAGGACGGTAACCCCTACTACTCAGCTTTCTCCACAGAACAAGAGTCTGCTAGCTTAGCTTCCAAAACAAGATGGCCGACACTATGTGTTCATTCTGTGAGTGAGATCGCCCTCTAGGGGCGGGTTGAGGACATGCGGGACAGACCCGACTACTGACTGTAGTCTTTAGCCTCTAGACAAAAAATCCTCAGGAGGTGACGCAAAATGACGATTTTTGTGTCATCTGAGGATTTTTTCCAGACAAAAAAAATACATAAATCTCTCATCTCAGGGGGATATGAGGGTGGGAAACATTGGTAGGTAATTTGAAAATACTACAGGTTTTCTACTAATACAAAGCTTAATGCTAAATCCTGAAGTGTCCCTTTAAGTTTATTGGTTTGTTTATGTTAAAACTGTGTAATCTAAATGGATAGAAATTTTATAAGCAATTAAAATCTTACATTTAGGCCTGTATCTGATTTTCTCCCATATTCATACTGTTTGACACAGCTCATTTATCTGTCCATCACTGCCAGTCTCTCTCTCTCTCTCTCTCTCTCTCTCTCTCTCTGTTTTCACTTCCACTAGACCAATCCATGAGTGTTTTTCTGTCACCACTGGGCACACTGAGTCTGTTGTGTCAGCATGTGTGTGTGTGTGTGTGTGTTTCCCATGGCTTGACAGTGAGACAAAATTTTCCATTAGTGGACAAAACAGGGAAGCTGGCACACACACTCAAGCAAAACACACTTACTCTGGTTCCAAAACACATACCTTACCATTCAAAAGTGTGGACAATTGTGCTCCACTAGTTTACTGCATTAACGATAGATAATGAGTGTTTGCGATTCTGCAACATGACAACATGGGTGGTAGAGATGGTTTCAATTTTTACTTTTTTAGTTGTCAGAGCTTTCTTTAAATTTAGATAAAGGTAAGATTTTAGTGAGATTTAAATAAAGGTAAGATTTTCAGTGGCATTTCAAATTTTATTTTGTTCCTCACACAAAGCTATCAAATGTCTTGGAACATTTCAGAGACCGTTTATGTCATGTTTGCAGCTTAACAAGTTAAAAAAAAAACTATATTAAAAAAAAAAGAAAGTGCAAGAGAAGGCATTATTCCTAAATAAACATTTCAAACCTTAGAAAATAAATAAAATCACATTGAGAGAAAATAAATAAATAATAATTACATTAATAATAATTATTATTATTTTATTATAAACAAATAAAATATACAATAAATAAAAACTAGTTAATCAAAAATAAATAAATAATAAAGATTTCAAAAAGTACAATGCTCTATTGTTGTCACATGATCTAATTTTAAATTCAGTGAGTGGACTTCAGTTATCACCCTGAGAGAAAAACAAGTGCTATTTCCTATATTTTTGTGTTCAAAATGCATGTCGTTTTTTTAGCATATTATTTATATATATATATATATATATATATATATATATATATATATATTCATTTATTTAGCCAATTCCCAAAGCAGTGCATGCATGATCTTACTTCTGTAACGAGAGGTTGAGTTTGTCTGTGCTGGCTTTAATCTTATTCTGAGCCTCAAGATGGTTCATGCCTTCAGTGCTGATGCCATCAATGGACAGGACCAGATCTCGCACAGCGACTCCCGCTTTACCAGCCTTTCCTCCATCCGTCAGCTGAAAACACACACAGCCAATGGTCAAAACAACATAGTGACAATGATATCATCTGCATTATGCATTATTCAATAAATTGATTGATTTGGAGTTGCCCTTTTAAATGCAATACCGTTTTGAAAGAAGTCTCTTATGCTCACCACAGCTGCATTTATTTGATTAAAAGTAAAATAGTAATATTGTGACTTTTTGATATATATATTTAAAATAACTTTCTATTTCAATGAATGTTTCTTTTGACTTGGAATCTAAATTTACTTAGTAAGTAAAACAACTTCAGGCCAACATACACAATCGTTCAATACTTTTGGGTTGGCGTGACTTTTTTAAATATTTTCTTTAAATATTAGTACTTTTGTCAAAAAATATTACCATTTGAACTACTAGTTTTCTATTTGACTACATTTTAAAATGTAATTTAATCTTGCAACTTAAGCTGATTTTTTCAGCATGTCTTCAGTGTCTCATGATCCTTCAGAAATCATTCTATATGATGATTTGATCCTCAAGAAACATTTCTTAACATCAATGTTAGAAACGGTTGTGCTTCATTATATTTCCGACGAAACCGTAATATATATTTAAGGATTCTTTGATGAATAGACTGTTCAAAAGAACGTCATTCATCTGAAATTAATGAAACAGAAATTATAAATGTATTTACGGTCACTTTTATTCGATTAAATGCAATGCATCATGCTGAATAAATTATTTTAAAATCTTACAGCAAACTTCTGAACGGTAGTGTATGTACAAATCAGAATTCAAATAAAAGTGGCTAAAAGCTGCACTTTTGAACTTGGGTAAAGTTTCACTGTGAAAGCTTTAGGAAACAAAAAGAGAGATTTACTTCAAAGACAGCTGAGCTTTCAACAGTAAACAACTCAGCTCTGAAACGGGACAAAAGTTCATGTTTAGTGCAACAAATCTAGTTCAAGTGGTGAATGCGTAAATCACCACCACAGACGTCCTGCGAACCTGAGGCCGGTGCGTTCGGGCCAATTCAAACAGAATTAAAGAAAAGATAACTCTGAAATATCAGCCTGATGCGCAAGCCAAGCGTGACGGGTCGCGACTGGACTGTAGACCGCAGTCCGCTTTCAATCTCAATCCACTCAAGTGGTCGTCAATCATCACATGACCACCTCTTTAATTAGATAATCTTATGTAAACAGAAACCCTGCAGATGGCAGACATATGCTTTCATGTGTGCACAGCTGCCTTTTATACAAGACACTTTGAGACTACACCCTTAGAAGAAAAGGTTCTAAATAGAACCTTAAAAGGTTCTAATTGGAACTCCTAAAAGGTTCTATATAGAACCCTTTTTAATGGTTCAATAATAGTTCTTTGTAACCAGAAAAAAGGTTCTATATGGAACCTTTTGGGTTGGGTTCATTCATTATCATTTGTTTTGTCCTTTCCAGATTAAATATTTCATTTTATTGACAAACATCAAGACACTAAAATGTATTTATGAATGATCACAAAATTCAAGATATGGGGGTTAGTCAATGTATATATTTATATCACACGAAAAGTGCCATTTCAGTGTTTCTACTCCAAAAATCAGCATGATTCAAATGTGATATTAAGTTACCACAACAATTACAATCACAAAATGTTGCAGAATAATGTAATATATGAATAAATAATAGCCTATAAAGAACCTTTGTGACAAAAGGGTTCTTTCTAGTCATTATAGAACCTTTTTTTTAGCATAAAAGCTTCTTTAGAGTTAAGTAAAGAACCATACGCTTCATATATAGCAGCGATTCCCAAACTGGTCTGTGGACCACTAGTGGTCCGTGAAGGTACTGCAGGTGGTCCGTGAAAAGGCAAAATAAAATATAAAATATTTTACCAAGAAATTCCTATTAAAAAAAAAAAAAGAAGTAAAAAGAATATGTAGGCCTATATTTATATAAAATGACAATTAAATTGTCAAGCTATTGTGTGATTACTAAAATAGGCAAGTGGCGCTCGGCCGTGACGTTCAAGCTTGGTGTCGTCAGAACCACAACACCGGATCGGTGGATAGCAACAGGTTAGGTGAGCATTTATTTAGTTGTTTGTTTTTAATATAGGTCTATATTAGACAGACGATACAAAGAGGAAGGGAAAGATGTGGAGGGTGACAAAGGAGAATATTACGTTCATATCGGGCTGGCAAATAGACTCCAATGGCTTTTCCTTTTCACAACTTTATTTTAACGTTTGGCAAATATGTTTTCATTATCAAATCACATGCATAGCCTTTATAGGCAGTTTAGGCCTATATGAAACAAAATGTTTCTAAATGGAATGAATAAGGCCTGTTATTATTTTAATTTCCAGTTAACGTTAGTTTCTTGATCTTGAGTTTCTGAAATGTTTTGCGGATGTGCTGCTAAGTGGACAAACTCAAGCCTACTTTTTGAGGACTTGTAGAACTCTGAATATTAACGTTAATAATCCCCTAAAATCGCCAAAGGTTTTGAAAAGCTGACTATATCCAAGTGTTCTTATTACTGTATAGATTTCATACTCCATTGCTATGGAAATAAGCCTGTTGTTCAAAAGAACCTGATTATAATATGTAAAATATAATAACATTTTTAATATCATAATATGTGTATTATGAGGTGGTCCGTGAAAATTCTTGATTACAAATAGTGGTCCACACACACAAAAAGTAACCCCTGATATATTATAAAACCCCATTGAACTCTTTTTTCTAAGAGTGTACATTTATCCAGTGGTGGAGGAAGTACTGAATCTCAGTACTTAAGTAAAAGTACAAATAACCAGATAAATATTTACTTTAGTAAAAGTAGAAGTAACACAATGACAACCATACTTAAATAAAAAGTAAAAAGTACCTGATTTTAAATGTACTTTAAGTATTAAAAGTAAAAGTACTTGCATAACAATTGATTCTCTTAATGACTATTTACTAATGATTAATAAAACATTTAATTCTAACTCATTCAACCTAATACTCCTATAATGATGTTCAATAATGATGGAAAAAAATGTCACCATTTCTGAAACAAGCTTGCAATTAGGCAATATAAACCATGCTTATCCTTACTATATGTTAATAACTATGTTTGGCAGTAAACGCGATTCATTTATGGTGTAATTCTGAACCTCTTGGCTTGCCATAATCCTAACCAAACGTATATTACACACGTTTCCTATGCACGTAAAAACAAATTTTCGCGTATAAATTGCACGAAACACACTGCGTGCGAGACGCATTTAGTTGATGTATCAATGGCAACCAAACGTCACTGGTGAGACAAAAGTGCAACGAACGGACGGTCAGATTACGGTTTGGCCGGGGAAAAACTGATCAGAAAATGTAACAGAAGTTGTAGAAATGTAGTGGAGTAGAAAGTATAATAATTGCTGCAAAATGTAACGAAGTAAAAGTAAAAAGTATGCACTATTTATTCTACTTAAGTAAAGTAAAGATACGTGAAAAATGTACTTAAGTAAAGTAACAAAGTATTTGTACTTCGTTACATTCCACCACTGCATTTATCCATCATTGTTTTGCCACAATCCTGCATGAAAGCGGCGCTCTTTCTAGTGCACATTGTTAAAATGCACCCGAGAAAAACATTTACGTGGCGAAAAGACAAGAACCTGGTCGAAAACATGTGTTATAAATATGCAGCATCGCCGCAATAACACAAAAGCCCGCCACGTTCTTTGATTCCTGTCAAAACTTCTGTTTCCACTGGAGAGTCAACAGAAATAAAACACAAGGAGCATCTGAGAGCAATTACACCCACAACAGCACCCAAAAAATGACTAAAGAAAACATGGATGCCGTTGTCCACCAAACCACAATCTCGGATAAGTAAAGCAAAAGCCAGTTTGGAGGTGGGAACAAATAATTAACACGCAAACACGTGTTTTTAGTGTTGTTTTGTAAAAGCTTCTTGGGTTTTCTCATTAATGACCTTGAGAACATGTGGTGTGTAAGTCTTTGATTCAGATCAGTTACAGAACAGATGTATGCTGTGCCCTCGAGGACAACAGCGGACACTGTACACACATCAACACACAATAAACACATCTGAAATCAAGAAATTTCAA
Organism: Pimephales promelas; assembly: GCF_016745375.1. The sequence goes on along the minus strand of NW_024121299.1, from coordinate 3,094,168 downwards.
ACGAAAGGAAATGGGAGCAATATGAGGTCTGATGATGAAGAACAAGTAGTGAGTGTGTGTGTGAATGTGTACAAATATGTTTAGTAATGGGCTTAGGTTGGTTTTGCATTGTTCTCCATGGTTTGAGTCTAACTGCAGCTTTACAGAGAGAAAATAATGAATGAATTTGAAAATTCATGCATTTTTCCACTCACTTGCAAAATTTCAGGACAGTTGCAGAAATATAAGTTATCAAAAATTGTCCTAATATGAATAAGAGCGTGTGCTTCCTTAAAATATTGATACTTGGTTGCAAATTAAATAGTTGTTTAAATGAATTTGTAATTTAAAAAAAAAGATTTCACAGGACTGATCTCCGGGTCAACATAAACACATTACCATTTAAAAAGTTGTATTTTAGTCTTGCTCACCAAGGCTGCATTAATTTGATCAAAAACGAACAGTAATAGTGTGATACTGTACATCCTTAATGAATAAAAGTATTAATTTATATGCAAACTATGTACAAAATATTTGCTCAAAATAAACAAAATCATCAATGCATCATCAATCCTTCTTCCAAAAGATGTTTTTGTCGTACCCTGATTCACTATGATAAGCCTATTATATAATTGTTAACATTTAAGACCTGTCGGGAGGGTCTTCGTGAGAAATTGAACAAAAGCCTGTTCATATCCGTAAACAGAGTAAAGTTGCTCCGGCTACTTTGACGTGTGTGTGGTGAGAGAGGGGCAGAGGTTAGTTGTCAGAACGAGCGAAAAAGGTTTTTACATGGAGCCGCTAAATCTCTAAGCTCAGGTCAATCTCCTGTTTTAAACAAACAATCAACATTGGCTTGGCTTTTCAGAGATGCCGAGAACTGAGGGATTTAAAATGTAAAAGCAACGCAAAGATGGTGTTTTTATCACTCAAAAGGTGAGCAAGGTGTTTTATTGAACAGATAAATTGACAAAAACTGAGTTCACTGTAAAGCATTATCTATTGCGAAGATCATTTCATTATTGTTGTTGTAGCTGTGCTGGAATTTATTTCCAAGTAAGTCTATTAACGGTAAAGCTACAGTAACGTCTTCAGATAGTCAGCTTGAGATCCTTTCCATCTAAACTGGTTATATCTCTCTTAAAGGAGTAGTTCACTTTAAAAAAAAAAACTTTGCTGATAATTTACTCACCCCCATGTCATCCAAGATGTCCATGTCTTTCTTTCTTCAGTCGAAAAGAAATTAAGGTTTTTGATGAAAACGTTGCAGGATTTTTCTCCATATAATGGACTTCAATGGGGACCAAACGGTTCAAGGTCAAAAAAAGACAGTTTCAGAGCAGCTTCAAACTATCTAGTGAAAACTATCGGTCATTTCAAAAATAAAATTAAAAAGTTTACGTTTTATAAGCACAAATGCTCGCCTTGCTCTGTTCTGTGATGCTTGTTCATGACTCTCCTGTTCGAACTCGCGAACAAATTTTTTTGAGTCATTTTGATGAACGAGTTCGAACAGGAGAGTCACGAAGTTATAAAACTTAAACTTTTTTATTTATTTTCGAAATGGCCGATCGTTCTAGATAAGACCCTTACTCATCGTCACCTTGAACCGTTTGGTGCCCAATGAAGTCCATTATATGGAGAAAGTCCTGGAATGTTTTTATCAAAAACCCTAATTTCTTTTTGACTAAAGAAACGTAAAAAAAAAAAAAAGTGAACTGCTCCTTCAAGTCTAGTAAGGCTGTGTGTCCAGCAAAAGCGCTTTTCCATGTGCCTGGCGTTTGTTTTCAATTGTTTTCAATGGGAGCGCCGCATTTTTTAAACACCATGAGCGTAACGAGGCGCCGAGCGCCCAGCGTTTTTTACTAGTCGCCGAGAGTTGAAAAATGTTCAACCTTGGATAAAACGCAGCGCTCATCACTGTCACTTCTTACCCAGCCGTCCAATCACAGTGGAGGAGGGGCGGGACTAAACCACCCTGACCAACTGTCACAACATTCTCTCTGTACAACGACATCAACCAGCAGAGCTAACCGAACAAAATGGATGAAAAATACATTTTTAGTATGAAACAAATTATCTGCGAAATCAGTTACGAAAACGTAACTGATAAAACGCATATTCTGCATCACATCAACGACACGTTTTTTTTCGCTGCCAAAACGCTCTCAAGCGCCCAAAGCACGGCATCTTCAGCAAAGCATCTGGTGTTTTCAGCTGCCTAAAAACAGTTTGGTGGACACACGGCCTAAATGCTTTTTGAGCATCTCTATTTCAGCTAATAGCCACTGAAATTCACTCAGTGCTATCATAAAGGCCTCATTACACTCTGTATATTTCGCACAGGTCGCATGAAGGCCCTTTTAGACCATTTCCAGACCTTGGTCACTCTGTGCTTCCATTGGATGTTCTCAATGGAAAAAAGTAAGTCATAAAGGTTAGGAACAACAGGCCTGTGAGCAAACACACATTTCGGTGCGTGTCTTATGTTTTAGCTCAGCCTAAATTTGGTGTTAAATATTTTCACGACTTGTTTACTCATGTGGTGTGACGGTGGTTAAGTCGTCACACCAGTAATTAGAGGACTGTTGGTTTCAATGTTGCGCCAGAACCAAATGTTTTCTGCTGTGGATGTGGATTCAAACACATTTGCTTAAGCGACAATCGTCACTCAATGCCAAACTTTCATTGTAAAGAAGAAAGCACAGTATATAGAGCCAGACCGATAAAGGATTTTGAAGGCCGATACCGATACAAATATTTGATGATTTTAAAATCCGATATATCGGCCGATATTTTTATTATTTTTATTTCAGAAACGCGCAACAAAATATTAGCAGATTTCCCTAACATTAGTTATTTGTAGTTATTTATGAGTTTTAACTAAAATAATATGGTAATGCATTTTAGAAAGAAACTTGTTTCTATTGTCACAACAGAACATCAAAATATATTAAAGTTCTGATAAATAAAATAATAATTAGTTCCTACATTGCCTTATAGTTATAAGCTACCTTATAATGACAATGTCAGCTTGCTTATCCTTTTACCTGCACTTTTTGACAACACTCATGACATGGTTGAAGCGTGATTCGTCCGTTTTTATTTTATTTTTGAAATATTCATTTATCGGCCATTATAGCTAGGGTTGGGTATCGTTCGAATTTGAATGATTCTGATTCCGATTCCTTGTTTAGATTCCGGTTTCTAACGATTCTCGATTCCGATTCTTTTAAGAGGCAGGGTCAAAAAAGTTTAGCTAACCTTGCTAACCAATGGTATTTCTGAAGGAAATACTCCTTCTGTCACAAATACTCCTTTTGTCACAAATTTAACATTTTGCCGAGATTTCGTTATTTTTAGAAAAGTGAAGCCACACTTTGGATCGCCGACGTAAGCTACACATGTTCGACTCGCGCGGTTATGCCAACACTTCCGGAAGACGCTTCTTCTTTGGTGTTGTTCAGCGGTTTCTTCTTTCGCTCGGCGGACTGTGAATATCGAAACTAGGAATCGAAATTTTAACTTTTGAACGATTCCGGGAAAAATTAAAAGTTAGTCTCGGTTCCAATCGATACTCGATTCTCGATACCCAACCCTAATTATAACTGCCGATACCGATATTTTAGAAAATGCCTAATATCGGCCAGCCGATATATCGGTCTGGCTCAAGTATATTCATATGTATACATATATACAAACGTCAATACAATGAAAGCATGCAAGTATCAGGATGCTAAGCACCCAAAAGGACATAAAAGTATTATATAAGTAAAAAAAAAAACATGTTTTCTTTATGAATCTGTTCAATTTCCCAATAACACAATTGCACATACAAACCTGAAATATAACAGGTGGTGATTGTACGCAGCGTAACGGTGTCGTCATACCGTATCCAGATGGTCGGCCACATCAGCATCAGTGGTTTTACTGTTTCTGAAGGTGTTGCACCGCACGGCTGAAGGTGAACAGTGAACAGAAGGTCTATTCAGCTTCAACACACTACCCCATGCAGTTCAACAGGGTGCCTTCATTAACTTCAATCTAAACACACATAAACTAGCTGTGAATACTCATAAAACGCCCCGTGTGTGTGTGTCTCTGAGGTACGGCGCGAGTGCTGTCGCAATCAATACTCTGAGCAGAACGCAGTGTGTATATAGAGACCGGCCAAAACTGTCAAGAAACGGCATCGTTGAGAAAATGTGTGCAGTAATATTCAGATGAAGTGCCAGAGACAGATCCCATGTGCTTCATCACGATATACCGAACAGATCTACGCAAATAATTAAGTCATGTGTTTGAAAAGTCAGACAGAGAGGCATTTCATTCGGTTCTGGGTCATAAAGGATCGTTGTGTTTGTTTCTGGCACTGAAAAACGATATAAAAATAGTTTTTAGTGCCAGAAATTATTCAATTAAGGGCACTTTTTAAAGAATAAATTAAACACCAAATCACTTACTCAAATTTGAATGTAAATTCTTGTTAAAATATATCTAAAAAAATATATAATTGTTTTTTTATTTCCCAAAATTACCACTTTTATAGATGCATTAAATTGAGTCAAGATGTCTATTTTAAATAAATGCTGTTATTGTCGTTTCAGCAGCACAAATTTTTTCAACATTGATAATAAGAAGAAATGTTTCTTAAATATCAAATCAGCATATTATGAAAACTGCAGAAAATTCAGCTTTGATCACAGGAATAAAACACATTTTAACAGTAAACTGTAATAATATTTTACAATATTATTGTTTTTTACTGTATTTTTGATTAAATAAATTCAGGCTTTGTGAGCAGAAGAGACAAAGCATTTAAAAATCTTAGATCCGAATGAAGCACTCCAAAGCGCTGCGTAATATAATAGCATAAATATCTGAATGAATGGTTGAGTTTGTTTCCTGCCCGTCTCGCGTTCACATGTGGAATCTCACAGGTGCTTTCAAGCTGATTTATTGGTGAGACTGGAAGCCCAATCTGCTAACTTGATGAGGAGAAGCAGCTTGTACTTTTCAACAACCATTCAGTGAAATGATTTCTGACATCATATCAGGTTTCAAGGAAAGCGAAAACATCTTCATTAAACTTTAATGTTTTCCCATAGGGGCTATTTAAAATGGATCCAGCAGACACATGTTCTTTACTGTGTGTTTCTACGCACTTGATTAGTGTATTAAAGGAGTAGTTCACTTTTCAAAAATTTTTTTGCCGATAATTTACTCACCCCCATGTTATCCAAGATATCCACATCTTTCTTTCTTCAGTCGAAAAGAAATTAAGGTTTTTGATGAAAACATTCCAGGATTTTTTCTCCATATAATGGACTTCAATGGGAACCACACGGTTCAAGGTCCAAAAGACAGATTCAGTGCAAACTGCAAACTGTTCAAAGGGCTTTAAACGATTCCAGACGATGAATAGGGGTCTTATCAAGCGAAACGATCGCTCATTTAAAAAAAAAAGAGTAAATAACAAATGAGCAAATAACAAAGTTTAAGTTTTATACGTTTTATAAGCAATGAATGAACCAAATGACTCGGAAAAAGATTCGTTCATTTTGATGAACGAGTTCGAACAGGAGAGTCACAAACGTGTGTCGCAGAACAGAGCAAGGCAAGCATTTGAGCTTATAAAACTTAAACTTTGTTATTTATTAATTAAATGAGCGATCGTTTCGCTTGATAAGACCCTTATTCATCGTCTGGAATCGTTTAAAGCCCTTTGAACAGTTTGCAGTTTTCACTGAATCTGTCTTTTGGACCTGAACCGTTTGGTTCCCATTGAAGTCCATTATATGGAGCATAAAAATGCTGGAATGTTTTCATCAAAAACCTTAATTTCTTTTCGACTGAAGAAAGAAAGAGATATCTTGGATGACATGGAGGGTGAGTAAATTATCAGCAAATGTTTTCAAAAGTGAACTACTCCTGTAATAAAGTGATAGATCGACATTTCTACAGTATATACCACCTGGAAAAGTAAAAATAATGAAACAAACAGTAAGAGAGAGATACTGAATCAAAAAAAAGTGAATTACACCAATCAGATTTCCTTCAAGAGAAAGAAAGACAAACACAGTACAGAAAACTGGAGGTACCACATGGCACAATGTTAAGTGTCAGATGGTACACAAGTACAGAGAGAAACTGACATTGACACAGAACACACACCCATCTGTGATCCTGTGTACTGACACTACCCAGCAGCTCCAAACCACAGTGAGTCTTATAAAGCCTAGTTTAGACCAGATCCCTGTATTAAATCCCACCATAAACCAGAACTTAGAGTATTAAATCTCTGTAAAGCTGGCTGGGGTTCGGCGAGGTCCAAACCAAACCAATCTCGCTCCAAAATCACACTCCCACAACCTCAGACCTGTCCGCATCCAAACCCAACACACTCCCCCCAAACGTTTATTTACAGTCTAAACCTGTCACAGCGCCCGTCCTGTCTGACATCAGCAGACGAGCAAAAACATTTGAAGAAATACTGCAATCTACAAGTTCTCGCCAGAAACACTGCCGCTTCGTTCTCACGGCTGAAACACAGGACCTCTGTGAAAGCAGCTTGAACTGGAACACTCTCATTGTATCTTATCATCGACGAAAGGTTTATCACCCACACATATACACTCCTCTGGAGATGATGTCATGAGATCTGGAAGGCAAAACTTGAAGAAACAGAAATGTGGGTCTCGAGAAATTAGAATAAGTGATCCTGATTGGTCAATCTTCTTAAATATAATTGCATAATTATTTTTGGGGGCCGATTCCATAAAAAAAGTCTGATATTGGCCGATATTATTAATGTGTATATTATAATAGAGTACACTCTAAAAAATGCTGGGTTGTTTTAACCCAATTTTGGGTCAAATATGGACAAACCCAAAATGCTGGGTTAAAAATGTAATGTAAAAATTTAACCCAACGGCTGGGTTAGTCCATATTTGACCCAAAGTTGGGTTAAAACAACCCAGCATTTTTTAGAGTGTAGCAATATTATGTACTGTATGTGTATTGTAGTACAGTACCAGTCAAAAGTTTGGACACACTTTCCTATTGGCTGTGAACAAATATTTTCCCGAGTCAACTCGTTCATTTCGTTCGTTGAATGAACCAAATCACTGAAAAAAGATTCGTTCATTTTGATGAATTTTTTGAAATTCTCAATGCTTTTGATGAAAGCATTTGAGCTTATAAAACTTAAACTTTGTTATTTTATTTATTAAATGAGCAATCGTTTCGCTTGATAAGAGCCTTATTCATCGTCTGAAGTAGTTAAAAGCCCTTTGAACAGTTTGCAGTTTGCACTGAAACTGTCTTTTGGACCTTGAACCGTTTGGTCCCCATTGAAGTCCATTATATGGAGAAAATCAAGGAATGTTTTCATCAAAAAACCTTAATTTCTTTTCGACTGAAGAAACAAAGACATGGACATCTTGGATGACATGGGGGTGAGTAAATTATCAGCAAACGTTTTTTTGGTCCCACTTTATATTAAGTGGCTTTAAGTACTATGTACTTACATTGAACAATAAGTACAATGTATTATTGTGTTCCTGTTGTATTGTAAAACACTTTTGCTGCTATTGAGGTGTGATACGGGTAAGGTTAGGGACAGGTGTGGTGGTATGGGTCGGTTTAAGGGTAGGTTAAGGTGTGAGGGGAGGGTCAACTGTGTAATTACAAATGTAGTTATACTCTAAAAAATGCTGGGTTGTTTTAACCCAACTTTGGGTCAAATATGGACTAACCCAGCCGTTGGGTTAAATTTTTACATTACATTTTTAACCCAACATTTCGGGTTTGTCCATATTTGACCCAAAATTGGGTTAAAACAACCCAGCATTTTTTAGAGTGTACATAAATTAATTATAGCTGTAATTACATGCTAGAATTTTAAAATGTAAGTACAATGTAAAAACATGTATGAACACAATAATTCCATTGCATCAAATTATTAATTTCAATGTAAGTACATACTTAAAGCCACTTAATATAAAGTGGGACCGTTTTTTTTTTTTTTTTAAAGTGAACTACTCCTTTAAATTTGTATGGATTTTTTTCTAATATACACCTAATCACACCAGCTGTTGGAAAAACATTGCTAGTTGTTATAAAGCCAGTAAACAGACGAGCTACTCGTCACACTGCAGTTAGAATGAAGCTTCGCTAATTCGTACTCCTCCAACAATGCTGAATAGAGATGAGAGGACTGTAAAACCCACATTAACGATGAGTCCGGCCACACTGGCACAGGACTGAACCCTGGCTTTAGCTGACGGCAGCGCTCCCAGTTTTTACTGAGGATCTGAAGTTGAAATAACGTATTTTATTGAGTGTGAGTAACGTCTGTAGCGGGATCCGAGAGAGCTCTCGCACAATTGATCAAATATTTTCACTGGCTTCCTGTATAAAGCTCTCTAAGCCGCAAACCAAAACCAACGAACCGCGACATCACAAACTGTGACTGCTTATAAGCAACTCATGAGATGAGACACTTAGAGACGGACAGGGAAAGAAGGAAGAGCTTGGAGACGGGGAGGGAAAGAAATAGAGAGAGGCAAGGAAAATCAATCAGAAGGTCATTTACATCACTCCTCTGCCAGATGGCATTGTGGGAATAGCTGTCATACATTGGCAGTTCAAACGGGTGTGTGACATAAGTGGATCTGAGTGTGTGTGTGTGTAAAAGAGAGAAGACTGTGTGGAAGACTCATTAGGAAATAAAGAGTATGAACAGGTGGAGAGGAAAGGTTACATAGATCACTTAACAGATATGGAGATAAATAACTTTGCCCTGTGGTCAAGAGGAAATGAGATGAGGCTAAACCTAAGAGTGTGTAATATATTTTAAAATAAACATTTTAACTGCTATCCAGTGACATTAGAAGAAAGCGCCTATAAATATAGAGGCACTGAAAGAAGTGGTCCACATAATGCATCACAAACTGAAACATTTATATTTGCATTTGGCAGATGCTTTTATCCAAAGCAACTTTCACTGCATTCAAGCTGTAATAATAATAAAAAAAACTAAATTTAAATTGTGTGCTAATCACATTTCAATTATTTATTTCATTTTTTTTCTTAATATCTGTAATAGCCTGATATAGTGGCAATTCACAGACGGTTTTTTTAAACACTTTTATTCAGCGAGGATGCATTAAATTGTTTAAAAGTGACAGTAAAGATATGTATAGTGTTACGAAACAAAAATGTTACAAATGCTGTTCTTTTGAACTTTAGATATTCATTAAAGGAGTAGTTCACTTTTAAAAAACGTTTGCTGATAATTTACTCACCCCCATGTCATCCAAGATGTCCATGTTTTCCTTTCTTCAGTCGAAAAGAAATTTAAGGTTTTGATGAAAACTTTCCATTTTTCTCCATATAATGGACTTCAATGGGGACCAAACGGCTCAAGGTCCAAAAGACACTTTCAGTGCAAACTGCAAACTGTTCAAAGGGCTTTAAACGATTCCAGACGATGAATAACGGTCTTATCAAGCGAAACGATCGCTCATTTACAAAAAAATAACAAATTTTTAGTTTTATAAGCTCAAATGGTCGCCTTGCTCTGTTCTGTGATGCACGTTCGTGACTCTCCTGTTCGAACTCGTTCATCAAAATGAAGGAATCTTTTTTCGTGACATTTGGTTCATTCAACGAATGAAACGAACGAGTTGACTCTGGAAAAGATTTGTTCATTTTGATGAACGAGTTCAAATAGGAGAGTCACGAACGCACATCACAGAACAGAGCAAGGCGAGCATTTGAGCTTATAAAACTAAAACTTTGTTGTTGTTTTTTTTTTAAATGAGCAATCGTTTCGCTTGATAAGACCCTTATTCATCGTCTGTAATCGTTTAAAACCCTTTGAACAGTTTGTACTGAAAGTGTCTTTTGGACCTTGAACCGTTTGGTTCCCATTGAAGTCCATTATATGGAGAAAAATGCTGGAATGTTTTCATCAAAAACCTTAATTTCTTTTTGACTGAAGAAAGAAAGACATGGACATCTTGGATGACATGGGGGTGAGTAAATTATCAGCAAAAGTTTTTTTCAAAAATGAACTACTCCTTTAAAGAATGCAGTTAAAAATAAAATAAAATAATGTATCATTTTCCACAGAATTATTAAGCAGCGCAGTTTCAACATTGATAATGTTTCATGAGCATCAAATCATCATGTTAGAATGATTTCTGAAGGATCATGTGACACTGAAGACTGGAGTAATGATGCTGAAAATTCAGCTTTGATCACATTGATAAATAAATGTTTAAATAATAACTAAATGATTATAACAGTAAATTAAAATTTGATAAAACAGTTATGTTAAATGTAAATTTTTAAACCGTTATTTGAAAGTAATCATATGCATCTCTCAATCACAGGCAGCTGTAAATGACAGGCCTTTTCTAAACATATGGTCACATGACAAACATCGGGCACCGTTTTAAAGCACAGCTCCCCTATTCATAATGCGAGTTCAAAAGCAACAGAGAAATAGACAAAAAGAAAAGAGCGAGGGGTGTGAGAGATCATTAAAGGGTACAGATGGTGTCGGGGGTCAGAAGGGGTGTATCGTGTTTGAATGAATGTGTGTGTTCGTACTCACGCGTGAAATGGAGAGAGGCATGTTGAAGTCTTTCCCCCCCTGCAGTCTGAAGCCCCAAGGGGCCGGACCCTGTAACACCACACTGTATTTACCACTCATAGCTGTCTGATATCAAACACACCCTCAGAGACTGCAAACACACACGTAGAAACGCCTCACAGAATGCCCTGAGAAGACAGAGAGAGAAAAAGGGGCAAAAATGTTCAGTTGTTTAAAAAGTGTACATTTTCTAAATGAAATGTAAGTGGTGTGTGTCTGTGCAAAACACAAGTGTTGCTACTGCTATGCAGTTGTTAAAGGGATAGTTCACTTTTAAATTCATTTTTGGTATGTTTTATCTTACCTCAAGCGCATCCAAGATGTAGGTGTCTTTGTTTCCGCAGTAGTTTCAATTTTAATATTTTTAGGTCAAACCGTACGTGTCTGTCAGTCATATAATGGAGGTCTATGGTCACCACCTCAAAGAGCATGCACAGAGAAGTCCAAATTAAACCTGATTTAATGACTCGTAAATGTAAGTACACATTGATGGCCTAAGACACGAAACGAGCGGTTTGTGTGATTAAACAAACAGTATTTATATCGTTTTTACCTCTTGTAACCACAGGCACGTCCAAGTGATCTGAGGGCGCGGGTGCTTTGTGGCTGCAGTAACAAGAGGTAAAACGATATAAATACTGTTTGTTTTCTCACACAAACCGCTCGTTTGGTGTCTTAGGCCATCAATGTGTACTTACATTTACGAGTCATTAAATCGTGTTTAATTTGGACTTTTCTGTGCATGTTCTTTGAGGTGGTGACCATAGACCTGCATTATATGACTGACAGACACGAACGGTTTGACCTAAAAATATCAAAATTGAAACTACTGCGGAAACAAAGACACCTACATCTTGGATGCGCTTGAGGTAAGCTAAAACATACCATTATATGACCTCCCAGTCATATAATGGAGGTCTATGGTCACCACCTCAAAGAGCATGCACAGAGAAGTCCAAATTAAACATGATTTAATGACTCGTAAATGTAAGTACACATTGATGGCCTAAGACACGAAACGAGCGGTTTGTGTGATTAAACAAACAGTATTTATATCGTTTTTACCTCTTGTAACCACAGGCACGTCCAAGTGATCTGAGGGCGCGGGTGCTTTGTGGCTGCAGTAACAAGAGGTAAAACGATATAAATACTGTTTGTTTTCTCACACAAACCGCTCGTTTGGTGTCTTAGGCCATCAATGTGTACTTACATTTACGAGTCATTAAATCATGTTTAATTTGGACTTCTCTGTGCATGCTCTTTGAGGTGGTGACCATAGACCTCCATTATATGACTGACAGACACGTACGGTTTGACCTAAAAATATTAAAATTGAAACTACTGCGGAAACAAAGACACCTACATCTTGGATGCGCTTGAGGTAAGCTAAAACATACCATTATATGACCTCCCAGTCATATAATGGAGGTCTATGGTCACCACCTCAAAGAGCATGCACAGAGAAGTCCAAATTAAACATGATTTAATGACTCGTAAATGTAAGTACACATTGATGGGCTAAGACACCAAACGAGCGGTTTGTGTGAGAAAACGAACAGTATTTATATCGTTTTTACCTCTTGTAACCACAGGCACGTCCAAGTGATCTGAGGGCGCGGGCGCTTTGTGGCTGCAGTTACAAGAGGTGAAAACGATATAAATACTGTTTGTTTTCTCACACAAACCGCTCGTTTGGTGTCTTAGGCCATCAATGTGTACTTACATTTACGAGTCATTAAATCATGTTTAATTTGGACTTCTCTGTGCATGCTCTTTGAGGTGGTGACCATAGACCTGCATTATATGACTGACAAACACGTTTTGACCTAAAAATATCAAAATTAAAACTTCTCAAAGTGAACTGTCCCTTTAAGGTGTTCAATGTGGTTTCTTACTAGCAAAAAACTGTTTTACTTGAAGGAAAGTTTTAAGCTTATGAGCAATAGCAATAGTGATGCTTGCCTTATGAAACACTACTAATGAAGTTGATTAGTAGCAGAAAGATGTATTGAATAGATATTATTAAGAACATAGTGCCTTGTATGGGGTCTGTAAGATACTCAGCCGAGAGTTTTGGTTCAGTTTTGGCTTCTTATATCATTTTTTACCTCAACCATATACAAAAAGAACCTGAGGATGGTATATTTGACTCCAGAAGTATTTTGTATTACTTTTTTCATTCCTTATTTCTTTCATAACCCAATAATTCTCAAGATTTCCCTACTACTCTCAATTATCCTCATTTTTATACTAGGTCTGACCTTAGTGGGAGAATCTAGACAAATTTATCAGACTGTAACCGAAGATTCATTGTTAACCTCTCCATCATGTCGATTTTGTAAACTATTCCCAGCCAATCATTCATTTCCAGTATTTCAGGTTGCAACCATTTTCTGGTTATAGCTTTTCAAATATTTATCAGACTTGTCTTCTAATTAAGGATGTGTAAGACCAAAGTAAATTGGATGGGTACCTTGAATTTACACTCTCTCTTATGGATTTTAGAGATTCAATATTTAATAGTGAACTTTGGAGCATTCCCAGAAAAGATGTCTATGATTGGCTGATCCGAGAACACATTCTCCAGCAGATTGCACTTATGCTTTGATATCTCTTCAGCTCAGAGGTGAGGAAAAATACAGTGATCATTTTCCAACCGAATTATCTCTAAGTTGAGGAATGTGTTGTCTTCTGCTGTGATTTAAGAATACTTTTCCAATCTTCTTCTAGGATTTCAACATTTCCTTCCATTTCACTTTTATTTTTAATTTATTGGATATTTTCTAATTTACTGTCTTGTAGACTTTTATATAATCTCACCCCGCTTTATATATTGAAATAAACATTGCAATAATACTTTAGTTTTCCTTGTCAATATAGTCCCTGTATGTCTTATTTGTAAGTAACTATGAAAATCTTGAACATTTTTCCTTTATGTTAAAAAGTACGGTATGCTGTGAGAGCTCGTTTAGTCCAAGCTTTAAAGCTATATCATATAGTATTTGGATCAGATGTTGAATAAATTACTAGTCCACGTTTTTTAAAAGACGTTTTTTATGCTCACCAAGGCTGCACTTATTTGATCAAAAATACAGTAAAAAACAGTACTATTGTGAAATATTATTACATTTAAAAAAAAACTTTTATATTTTAATATTTTCTTCCTGTAAAGCTGAATTTTCAGCAGCCATTCCTCCAGTTTTCACCTGTAATACTGTATATATTTATTTATTTAAACAACCAGGATTATTGGATGTATAGAAAGTTTAAACGAACAGCATTTATTTGAAATACAAAACTTTTGTAACATTATAAATGTCTTTGCTGGCTGTCTTTGATTTGTCAAATTCAAAATGTCAAATAATACAATATCAGTATAAGTACATTAAAAAAGTTACCATGCAAGGTGAAGACACATGTTAATCAGAACACCTGGCAACAACAGCATAATTAATCCAGACACATTTACCTTCAGAAAGCAACACTCTTGAGTCTTGACTAAACGAAAACTCCTCGGCAGCACAGCCAATAATAAAGGTCTAAAGGTTCGACACAAAATGATCCACCCAGATGGTAGATTGTCATTTTATACCCATCATCTATCAGAGGGGGTGTGTGTATTTTGGGGGTTGGGGGTGCTGGGCTTACGCGCTGATATTTTGGGAACGGACCCTAGACGTGCTGCCAAACATTAAGCAGGTACCGTCATAAAGCCAGCTAGAACCCAGAACAAAGTTTCTGAGATTAAACGATCAGGATCAGACGCTGGAATGTTCCACGGGTCAGATGGGCGTCCTGTACTCAGCACATTTTAAGAGGGAACGCTTTCGTTTGCCAGCATCTCTATCTACTGCTCGTATTGTCCAATAATTCACCATGGGAAAAGAGTACGACTGCTGTAAACACTGGAATGGAGATGAGATCCACATGTGATTCGTTCTGTCATCATTATTCAGACGACTCTTCGTCAGCTCTCAGAAACTCATAAGGACAATTCAAGAATTGTTAGTAATGTTTAACCTATGCTGTTTATACCATATACATTTATACTAAATAATATCTTTCATCATTCTATTCATCTCTGTTATGGGTGGATGGATGGATGGATGGATGGATGGATGGAGGGGTGGATGGGTGGATGGATGGATGGATGGATGGAAGGATGGAGGGGTGGATGGGTGGGTGGATGGATGGATGGATGGGTGGATGGATCGATGGATGGAGGGGTGGATGGGTGGGTGGGTGGAGGGGTGGATGGGTGGATGGATGGATGGATGGAGGGGTGGATGGGTGGGTGGATGGATGGATGGGTGGATGGATGGATGGATGGATGGAGGGGTGGATGGGTGGATGGATGGATGGAGGGGTGGATGGGTGGGTGGATGGATGGATGGATGGAAGGATGGAGGGGTGGATGGGTGGGTGGATGGATGGATGGATGGGTGGATGGATCGATGGATGGAGGGGTGGATGGGTGGGTGGATGGATGGATGGATGGATGGAGGGGTGGATGGGTGGGTGGATGGATGGATGGATGGGTGGATGGATGTATGGATGGATGGATGGGTGGATGGATGGATGGATGGATGGAGGGGTGGATGGGTGGATGGGTGGATGGATGGATGGATGGATGGAGGGGTGGATGGGTGGGTGGATGGATGGATGGGTGGATGGATGGATGGGTGGATGGATGGATGGATGGATGGAGGGGTGGATGGGTGGGTGGATGGATGGATGGATGGATGGATGGATGGATGGATGGATGGATGGATGGATGGATGGATGGATCGATCGATGGATCGATGGATGGGTGGATGGATGGATGGATGGATGGATGGGTGGATGGGTGGCTGGATGGATGGATTGGTGGGTGGATGGATGGGTGGATTGGTAGATGGATGGATTGGTGGGTGTGTGAATGGATGGATGGGTGGATTGGTGGGTGTGTGGATGGATGGATGGATGGATTAGTGGGTGCATGGATTGGTGGGTGGATCGGTGGATGGATGGATGGGTGGGTGGGTGGGTGGGTGGATGGATGGATGGATGGATGGAGGGGTGGATGGGTGAGTGGGTGGATGGATGGATGGATGGGTGGGTGGATGGATTGGTGGGTGGATGGATTGGTTGATGGATGGATGGGTGGATTGGTAGATGGATGGATGGGTGGGTGGATGGATTGGTGGGTGGTTGGATGGGTGGATGGATATCATCATATATGTGTTGAGTGAGGGAGTTGTCCTGTATCTGACCCAGGTCTAATATCAATAATAGTTTAAAGCTCATCACAGTCCATGTGTTCCCTGCTACCCACTACACACACACACACACACATTTTGGGATTCCATGTTTTATGGGGACTTTCCATAGATAAAGATTTTTATACTGTACAAACTATGTATTATATCCCCTTACACTAACCCTAATCCTATGCATCACAGAAAACTTTATATATTTTTACATTTAAAAAAAAAACCCCAGCAATTTCTATGATTTATAAGCTGTTTTTCTCATGGGGACCAAAAAAATGTGCCCATGACACACACACACACACACACTCATCTCTATTGCCACAGAAGTGCAGCCATACATAAGGAAATCACAAAGTGACATATGATAAATGATATATGCAAATACACACAATAGAGCATGTGGATGCACACTGAGTGGCGGCAGTAAGTAGCTTAAGTGTGAACAGCTGAGACCAAAATGAGAACAATACATGCTGCTTGTGTGTGTGTGTGTGTGTGTGTGTGCGTGCAAATAATAGCTATTGGATTAAGTGCCTCTCTGGTTTACTGTTTTTTCCACCAAAGTGACATTGTAGATCCAGTGACTTGGGAGACACAAGAAAAACAGATTGTTGCAATGTGTTGTGTTTCATCTAGCCACTGGTTTTAGATTAAATGATTCATATTAGCATTACAAAGAGATTTAACTACATTTAATTACCATTATAGTGAGATGTTTCTAAATAAAAATAAAAACACAAACAAACTGTCTGGCTATATGTGACTCAACACTAATCTAATTTAATCCCAATCTGTCTGCACTGAATCAATTACACCAGACTAGCAACTAATTCAGTCGTCTGATACCTGCTGACACAACATTTACAAACCTGGAAGTCTAACTGCATAGGAAAGCAACAGCATTATTTAAAGCATAATTCATGTTTGAAACACAAACACTGTATGACAGATTAAACATTTAAGATTAATACAAATCTCTAAATACGAGTAACTGTTGACTTATTAAACATTACAATAAATAAACCCCCAAAAGGCATTAGTTCCTGGAACAGTGAGCAGATCTTCACAATGATCAATCAATGTTTTACATGCTAAAAATAAATAATGAAACAGTGCCTGTGCATTTGAGCATCTGCATGAGTCGGCGATCACGATGCATGCCTGCAATTTCATTCAAAAAATAAAAGTCCTGCTAAACTGGCACAGACATTGCAAAGAAGCTAGAAACAGTTCATCCAAAAGTTAACATATAATATGTATTTTAAATATATTGTAATGAAAGTTAAAAAAGTGAAATAAATAAAATAAAAATTAATACATTAAATTTATTCCATTTATGTAGTCAGACTTAAGATCAGCATCGAAAATATCTGCATGACACCAAGCGCTGTACAGACAAGAATCTGCAAAGCATCTCCATTTTATATATAATGACTTTTTTGAATAATTGTTCGCATGTGCTGCATGAGTAATGTGCTCATCCAGAGGGGGTGAAGACAGACACGGCCCCCAGTGTGCATAACATATGACATCCAGCCCATCCATATGGGGCCCCCTGAGACATCAATGAGGCATTACGACTCCTCGACACAACCAAATGTTAATCGCTTTCCACCGTTGAATTCAGTTTACTCAATTCACTCCATTTGTGGAGGTTACTAATATTGAGCAACTTGCATTCATGCTATATCAACAAAGATGAAAACCTAACATCATTTACACAAAAGAAATCCATGCATTCTTACATTTCTTCAGTGAATATGATAGAGTTATGAATTAGTATGTTTGCAATAACTAAACATCCAATGCCATCCTATAGCTTTGCTATATGTTGGGTAAACAACACACAAACCCCACACTGGCATACATTATAAGGCAGATCATGAACAGTTAGCACAAAAGGTTAAAATACAGTAGGTTTGGGGCAAGTTGCCACATTTATATAGGGACTTGTTGTTGTTCATGTGTTCACTTAAACAATGTTATTTTGAACAAAACTATATTTCTACATTTATTTTGTTCCACAAATTCCTTTAAGACTGTCCAACTGTTTACATTTGAGTGAAAAGACTTTAAATACACTTTTCAAATAACCGTATTCTTCTGAAATCAGTGTCAGTAAACAGCAAGTGATGCTGTGACAACATGCCCCGGTTGGAATTTCAAAGTGTCAGATAAAAAGTAGCCTATTAAACAGAAAACTATTCAAAACAATTCATTCACACAGCTGTGCTCCTATGACAGTTTAAAACGTTATCTCTTGTGTGATGTGATGAACCTGCACTTACCTGTGTCTGTGTAAGTCTGGGATTGGGATGAGGCGTCTGTTCAGATGAAGCGGCGCTGCGACGTTCATGTTCCCTCCGCGAGTGACGTCATCAAACATGGGCTGGACCAGAGACACGCCCTCTTCCTTTCGTCACGCCCATTACTCCGACCTGCCGATTCATACACTTACAAAAAATTACCTTAATGCAAAATATTACAAAGACAGACTTTTCTTCAACTGCCCTAACAACCCCCCCCCCCCCCTTTTTTTTTCTTCTTTTTTTTTTTTTCTGGATGCTGCATTACATTTTGGGATAATATGATGTTGGTAATATATTGTCCATGCTTCAATAAGTTCAAGAACGGTGATAAAAAAAAAAACATAAACAATTCTGTGTATGCAGCTAAATGACATATTATACATATGATGCAAAAAAAAGAAGAAAAAAAAACAAAAAAAACAACGTGGTGTAGCCTATGGTTTAACCATTATAAATATAATGTCCTGGTAAAAGTGCATACAAATTAAAAAAACAATATTAAAAATACAATATTAAAATAAAATAAAACACAATTCAAAGTGTAGCTGAATTACATGTTTCAATATTGTAGGCTACTGATAAAGTAAAAAAAAAAGTGGAATTTACCAATTTAATGGTTATAAATAAAAGTCCTGGGAAAGTACAAATAAAATAAAATAACAAAATAAAAATAAAATAAATAATAACATAAGAAAATAAAACAATGTAGGCAGATTTATTCAGTCTTATTGTATTTATATGCTTCCATGAAGAACATTTAGGATACCTGACAGAAATAGTTTAATAGTGTGGTTTTAAAAGTGGCCTCAGATTAAAAAAATTATAATGATTCACGATGACAACGTCATTACAGCACGACATCTACCTAAACATAAAGGCCCTGTATGACAGCTCTCGCAAAGACTAATGACTGTTTGGACAATCTGATATGTTAGACGAAGGATGAAAACCCCATATAGACAGTCTAAAAGCATCCACATTGACGTTAATGGGGGCTAAATGGGATGTAGTGTAAACACAGACCAACGCAGTGCATAAAGAAGCTATTATTAGCATCTCTACAAAGAATGGAGATCAATAATGTACTCTGGTTCAAACTATCCTCTAATTTTCCTAACAGCTAAATGTAGAAAGAGCAGTCAGAGTGATTGGAGTTTATTTAATGCTCTGGGCTAATGCACTCATAAACCAACAGAGACTGTTTAGAAATCAATGGGATCTA
>NW_024121299.1:2924743-3069743 GCF_016745375.1 Pimephales promelas | reverse complement strand
TATCTATCTATCTATCTATCTATCTGTCTGTCTGTCTGTCTGTCTGTCTGTCTGTCTGTCTGTCTGTCTGCCTATCTGTCTGTATGTCTGTCTGTCTGTCTGTCTGTCTGTCTATCTGCCTGTCTGTCTGTCTATCTATCTATCTATCTATCTATCTATCTATCTATCTATCTATCTATCTATCTATCTGTCTGTCTGTCTGTCTCTCTGTCTGTCTGTCTGTCTGTCTGTCTATCTACAGTATCTGCCTGTCTATCTATCTGTCTGTCTGTCTATCTATCTGTCTGTCTATCTACAGTATCTGCCTGTCTGTCTATCTGTCTGTCTATCTATCTGTCTGTCTGTCTGTCTGTCTGTCTGTCTATCTATCTGTCTGTCTGCCTGTCTGTCTATCTATCTATCTATCTATCTATCTATCTATCTATCTATCTATCTATCTATCTATCTATCTATCCGTTTATTTGTCATTACTGTTTAAAATAACTGAATTTTTCACTTGAATAAATTATTCCCGATCAAAGCTGAATTTTCCTGATTATTTCTCCAGATTTCAGTGTCACAATCCTTCAGAAATCATAATATATTTATATCATATATAATATATGAATGTTTTATATCAGTTTTTCGTAATTTTTTAACATATAAACCTTTGCAGTTCACTTAAATAGACAACTTATAATAGTTAAACAAGAATTAACAAAATTAAATAAATAAAATAATTGAATAAAATAAAAAATAATGAAGTTTATCCATAATAAAGAAAAAACATTAAAAAAGGTTTAAATCATTTTTAGATAAAGTATAGTATATTTGTGCATGTATGTATTTTTGTGTTTAACTGATGATTCATTTACCTGTATTTGGTGTGAACGATGGCATATATGAAAGGGTTGTAGATGGCGGATGACTTGGCGATGACCGCCGGCAGTGTTTTAGAGTAGGGCGTCAGGATGCTTGCATGCCTGAGAAACCGAGGGAAAAATGAGTTACTTTTAAACACATGTAGGTCATTCAGAAAGTGTAGAGCGACAGCAGTGCAGCGCTGCAGACAGAAAGACAGATTACAATGCTTTATAATCTTTTCCTCCTCCTCACAGCTGTGCTGAGCTTAACAGAGAGCTCCACACACTTATGAGACAAATGTACATCGAAAAGTGCCAGATAAACAGTAATCAGGGGATTTGCAGACTGATATACAGTATAAAGATTACAGCAAATGCAGCATCCGCTAAACTGTTTCAGTGCATCATATAAATATTGAGGCTTATATCTCAGTGGCTGGTTTTGAGTCAGAAGTTTACTATTTTGAAATACGTTATTTAGTGCAGTTACCGTAAATCGATTAATCGAGATTAATCGCATCTAACATAAAAGTTTTTGTAATATACTGTATTCACACACACACACACACACATATATATATACTGTATATAGATATATGCACTGTATGTGTGTGGGGGGGGCTGTACTGTGTATACACACACATATATATATTATATAAACAAAAACAATGTCAGATGCGATTAATCATGATTAATCGATTTAACAGCACTAAAAGTCCTCTAAAATATCCAATATTCAAATTGATCCTAAATAACAATAATGGTGACTTTCTTAAACAATTAAACAGTATCATCAACAACTCTAATTAATTCTGAACAAAAAAGGCATTTTCTTCAAATCAATATCAATTTCTCTAAGATTGACAATATCTGCTATAAGGTCAACGTGTGTCCGATGTTTAATGTTTGTTTTTGTTTTGTACTTATGTGGTTATACAGAAATTGTGACGCATAAGATGTGTTGGGAACAAATTACTTTCAAATTTAAGGCAAAAACTGTATTTCAGAATCATTTCTCAAGCAAATGTATCTTTTAATCGCAGAGGAAAGACCATGTCATGCCTACAGAACAGAAAACAAAAATAATAACAGTGAACACAGGGCTCACACAAGTAAGCAGTTGTTCGGCTCCTATCACATGGCCGTAGCTTCAGTACAAGACGGTTGCATGTGACACATGCAGTCATGAAATTATATGGAAAGTTTAGGGGTCAGTGATAATTTGCAATGCTTTTAAAAGAAGTATATTTTGTTCACCAATGCTGCAATAAAAAAAGCTATATTGTGACATTTTATTGCAAATTTTAAATTATAATTTTAATTTTTTTCCTGTGATGTAAATCATTACTCCAGTCTTTAGTGTCACATGATCCTTCAGAAATCATTCTACCTCCTGCTAAAATCAAATGTTTTGGCTCAACAAAAAAAAAAATGCAACAGTTCACATCAATCTTTTTGAGTTATTAAACAGTACAATGTAAAATAATATTGTTGGTTTAACTAATAATATTTAATAATATTAACGTTGGTTTAAAGTAAGTAACCTGATTGCCTTAAAATTTTAAGTTGATTTAACTGGAAAAAGTGAGTTAATACAATGAAGGAGATTAATTTAATCACCAGAAACTCAAAATAATAAGTTATCTCAACTAAATAAATTATTTAAGTTAATTTGACAAAAGCAAAAATGTTGTGAAAACAAATCTTGAAAAAAATGTGTAACTTCAACAACAAAAAAAATGAAAATTGAGTAAGATGAACTTAATTTGTAGCATAAACAATTTAAGTTGATTACTCAAATAAATTAAATTGAGCGGTGGCCCTGGAACCAATTAATATCTGTTAATATTATCTATTAGTCTTGTTTATTATTTATTTAAAAACTTTTTTAACACATAGATTTCAATTTAAATTACACACAATATTTATTTATTATTATGTCAACAGATCTCATCAAAATAACCTTGTATTTATTTAAGTTGAGGTAATTAGGTTACCTGAATACATTTTTAGAGAGTAATATGCTGTTTTGGTGCTCATGAAACAATCATTATTATTATCAATGTTGAAAACAATTGTGCTGCTTCATATTTTTGTGGAAACTGATGAATATTTTGTTCATGATTTTGGGATGAAAAGAAAAGAACAGCATTATTATTATTTATTTTTTACTTTATCATAAGAAATCCTTTATAACATTTAAAATGTCTTTATACTGTGCCTTTTGATACATTTAATGCATCCTTGCCAAATAAAAGTAATAAATCTTACATACTGACCCTAAACTTTTGAACGATATCATAATATCATTCATACTTGTAGCACAAGCTACATTCTTAGGGTTACACATAGATATATACAGATCTGTTTCTGAAATCGCTCCCTATCCACTATATAGTGCACTATATAGGGTGTCGGCCATTTTGTAGTGGTGTCTGAACTATATCATTCCCTGCATCCGTTCACTACTTTTACCCACAATCCTCTCTGATTTTGAGTGTACATCTGATGTCCACTTGCTGAAGCACTATTTCCCAGAATCCAATGTGTAGAGGACTGAGCATGCGTGAAAGTGCAAACCAGAAATTACTTAACAAGCTTTTTTTCTACCTTTTTTTATATTGATCATTACTTGAATAAAAGATATTACAAATTTGAGAAATATTATATAGATGCATGTTAAAATTAATTAAATCAAATAAAAGTATTAAATCTTACTGACCCCAAACTTTTGGCTCGCTTAACAAACTAACCCCAAGTATAAGCAATATATTTAGTGATGATACCTAAGCTTATGAGGAACACATGAATGTAAGGTATGAATATGTGTGCATTCTCAGAACTCACCCCGCCCAGGCGATGAGGGTGATGCACGCGTAGGGAGCCCAGGACAAAACGAATACCACTATGACCACAGCCGCTATTTTAGCCAGTTTCCATTCGCTCCTCAGGGAATGCTGCTTCACAAAGGTGGACTTCCTAGAGCTCAGCCTTTTTAGATCTCTAAACACACACATAATACAGTAATGAACGCTTTTCAATGATCACTCTTCAAACTCAAGCGGCCAGTGAGACCTGCTCAGACCTGCAGGCCTGTCGTACGGCGAAGAACATGTACAGGTAACAGAAGAGAATGATGGCCAGGGGGATGAAGAAGACAAAACAGCACAGCATCATGGTGTAACTCCTGTTGGCGGGAGATGGCGAGACGTAATCCCACGTGCATGATGTCATCAGACCTTCAGGGATGTAGGAACCTGCAAGAGCCATTTCATGCACACTTTTAACAGACACGGGATACTGGAAAGATGAATTTGTATTTAAAATGGGTCATTTATGTATGAAGAAATTATTTTTGAATTTGTAGCTTTCTAGACTGAGAAAAGCCAGAAAATGTGTTTTTGGCTTATGTGGATGAAAGACAACAATTCCCAGAATGCACTTGCTTCACTGCTCTAGGAGGCCACGCCTACCGGTAACAGAGCGCAGTAGTTAAACAAGTCTAGGCTACTAGAGAGTCTCGTGATGAGTCTGCCCGAAAATGTGTTTCGGGATCGCCCAAAATGTCCGGGATTGGGCTTTTGCGTTCTACAGTCGGCATTCGTTATGTTTCCTGTGGCGAGCGGGACGAGTGAGGGCCGCGGGAGAACGGCGCGAGGCCGGTGGCGTGATTACCGATGAGCGACACCTGTGAGACGCACCGGTCTCGTATCTCTCACGGAGGAGCGGGAATTTTCTTAGCAATGTTAAAACGCACATCAACCGATCACTTGTTTAGCGCTCATGTAAACACTACATTCAGATTCACCAATCAGAATTGAAACAAAAGTTGTGCATGTAAACAATGAATGGCGACTGCAGAAAGCAAAAGCTGAATCCCGGACATCGACGGCCGGACATGTCCGGGAAAAAGAGGATGGTAACTCCGACTACTCAGCTTTCTCCACAGAACAAGAGTCTGCTAACTTAGCTTCCAAAACAAGATGGCCGACACTATGTGTTCATTCTGTGAGTGAGATCGCCCTCTATGGGCGGGTTGAGAACATGCAGGACAGACCCTACTACTGACTGTAGTCTTTAGCCTCTGGACAATAAATCCTCAGATGACGCAAAATGACGATTTTTTCATCATCAGAGGATTTTTTCCAGACTAAAAATACATAAATCTCTCGTCTCAGGGGGATATGAGGGTGGGAAACATGGTAATTCGAAAATGCTAAATCCTGAAGTATCCCTTTAAAATGACCTTGCCAACCCTATATACCTGTTTTCTTTATTATAAGTCTACATTATAGAATATTTAAATTACTGAGATTTAATAGAACATTTAAATCTTACTCCAGCCAATCAGAGGAGCCAGACTCCAGGCCAGAGAGTAGAGCCAGATGCACAGGATGGCCAGAGAGGTTCTGCGTTTGGAGTTCCACTGGATGGCCTGCAGTGGTTTGGTAATGACCAGGTAGCGATCGATAGAGATGGCCAACAGGGTTATCATCGAGGTGATGCCAAACAGTGCGCCACAGAATGCATATATTTTACATCCTATGGGCAAATAGAGAGAATACAAGCCAATACTGTGATTTACAGAATTTATAAGCCTTCAAAATATCATACATTTAGGTGAAAAGCTTGAATTTAAATTGCCTTAGACACAACTTTTTTTACAAGTTTAATTAAAAATAAAGTGTTATGTAGTGAAGTGCATGCAAAAAAAAAAACTTAAGAGTTACCAAGTTCTCCAAACATCCACTCCTTACACAGGCAGTTGATGAAGAACACTGGGGATTGTGTGATGGCCATGAGGAAATCACTCACTGCCAGGTTCACTATGAAATAATTTGGCAGGCTCCGCAACTTTTTATTACTGCACACACACACACAAAAACATTAAAATCAAGTTCAATTTTACTACTGTTAAAACAGATAGAACAGTTTATGAACAATGAATATTATGTTTGCTTCTACCTATATGTTTTTCTTCTTTCATAAAAAGATATTTTTAAGAATGTTGGTAATGGTAACCAAATGGTTTTGGTTCCCATAGACTTCCATAATATGGACAAAAAATACAGTGAAAATCAAAGGGAAACTGAACTTGAAAATATCTATAAAGAAAGTCGTTTATGTTTGGAATGACATGAGAGTGCAAATACGTCATATCCCTACTAATCTTTGTTAACTTGGTTATTGTTAAGAAATTAACAATAACTTAGGAACCTCAAAAATAACTTTAGAAAACTTAGAAATTGTTCAATAATCAAGTAAAACAAAAACTTTCATTGTTCAAGGTGAGAGGCAAATGAGAGTTATTTGGATCAAACAGATCAAATGCCCCCATTGCAGTTCTGTCCATCAATGATTCTCAGTATTCCCCGAATTCCTGGAATAGCAGTCCATTTCCTTCCACAGAAGCCCATGATTACAATAATAATCGCATCCGTTTATGGAAATGCATCAAACGTGTTATATACCTCATTCTGCAATATTCCTAATTTCTAGCACATTAAGCACTTTTTTCTCAAAGAATTATAAAAGCAATTATGGAAAATGCGGATTAGGGCTGTCCAGTGACTGTGTTTTACATAAACGTACAGTAACTTTAATCAGAGCAAGTAGGGATGGTAAAAAAAAAAAAAGAAAAAGCTTTTTACTAGTATTTCACTGCCTGCTCTAGTTTTACCTCACTGACCCAATTCACTAAAACAATTAAAGTCAATAACATATTCGAGATTTGGTGCATTATGCAAGAGATTATCTGTCACAAACAAGGAATGTTATCTGACGGACAACAAGTCCATTTAAATATTGCACCATTTTAACTCTTTAAAGTGGACAAAAAATAAACTATACTAAAAAAATTAAAGAAAAACTAGATAAGGTGACAAAAGATAACACTAAATAATGTTCATAAGGTTGCTTTTTTATTAATTGTTATTTAACTCTTTCCCCGTAAACCAATGACAACGTTTTTGGCCATTTTCACAAAAAATGTCATGGCCCCCAGAATATTTACTAAATTTACAAAACTAAACTAAACTAAAACTAATATCTGCACATATATAAAAGAAAGAACAAACCCACTGCTTTAAAAAAAAAGAAAAGTTTTTTGAAAGTTTAATTAAAAAAATTCTCTCAACATTTTGAGCAAAAAGTTGAGAGAATCACGTTTTTGTTAAAGACTACATCTGGATCAGATTCAGAACGATGATCAAAACACAGATTCAGTAGATCGAATCCATGAACACCCTGCACAGTTTTGATTTATATGCTATTTAATGTTGATGATCGCTTTATTTTAGATATGATTACCAATCATATTGATTGTTTTTGCATCTTTGTCGCATGTGTTTTGATCTAGATATTCAGTACTCTTTCAGAAGATGCATAATAGCGCTCCCATATAAGAGTGAAAACACGGAAAGACGGTTTCAAGTTGTTTCATCAGTGTTGTCTCGCAAATGACAGAAATTTCCGTCAATGGCGAGAAAGAGTAAATCATATTTGCACGAACAAAAGTGAATAAAAAATACTTATTATAACACATAAACAATACAGAACCTGGAACAGACTGAACTAAAGGCTTAAATACACAAGGGAGCAATCAACGGAAAACAAAACAGGCATGATTCTAATTAACAACCATGGAAAACAACAAATAACTGGCTCAGACGAAAACCAAACTAAAACACAACTGACAGAACTAAACAGTAACAGAACGGGGAGCGAAGAGAGTCGAGCAGAAGGAGCCAGGCGGGGACCCAGACCGCAGCCAGGACGAAGGCCCACAGCGGAGTCGGAGGAGGAAGGAGCCATGGCTGGGGACGACCGACAAATTTGGAGCCCCAGGTGGACAAGAAAAGCAAATAAGACCTCGCGACACTATGGATCTGGGGACCAAGGCGGAGCTGCATCGACGAGGATCCGAGGTTGAGCCAGGGTAACAGAGGACTGAGGTGGAGCCGGAGGGAAGAGATGCTGAAGGAGTGCAGGGACGAAGCACACCTGAAGGTCATGAAATCTGTACTGGAGGGACAAGGGAGGTCGGTGGAGCAGTAAGGACGATCGTCCCAGGTGGAGCCGAGTAAGGGAAGAGCCAAGATGAAGGGACTCGGCAGCTGGAGGCGAAGCCAGACTCTATCCTTTTGACAAGGCGGACCCGAGGCACATCCACACAGCAAAGTGGATTCAGAGGAGGGGCCGAGGGACTAGGGGGGCCAGCGGAGGCGTGGAAGATGAATCTGGCCGGTAGGAGAGGTGGGCTTGGCGGGATCCTTGGAGACATGGGAGACTTGGAGCTGGGCGGGATCAACGAGAATCGGAGACAGGGAAATATCCACTTCCATTCCCTCATAATAGTTAACAGAGGCCGATGGGAATGTGGGCGTGGCTCTACTCCATGCCCTCGAACTCCACGAGGACACTCCCAGTGACAGATGGTGTAGCCGGCTCATTCAATCTGGTCAGACAATCCGTTAGGCTCGGACTGGGCTGGCTGGCTGGGTTCTGGGTCTTGAGTGGGGCTGGTGATGTCCTATTCTGTCCTATTCACCAGGACCCAGTCCACACGAAATCTCCCTGAGGACTAACACCGGGCAGGCGTGCCTTGGATTGCTCGCTGAGGCTGGTAAAGTAGAACACACAAAGCAAGCAATCTGGATAGTGTCACGACACACACAGGAGAGAGACTGCAGATCTCTCAATTGCAGTATGATGTTCCTTTTATTTGGGTAATCCGTAAATCATAATCCAGTCCAGGGAAGGGTCAAATACCATATAAACAATCCAAGATGCAACACAGAACACCAGGAATAGGTAAGCACCAACCAAGAAGTGTCAGACATTAACAAGGACTCCGTAATGAACACTGATGGTGCGTTCTATTATTCATCCGTCTCGGAGTTCCGAATCGGACGACAGACGTTGCCTAGCAACACGCCCCCACGACACAGAGCAAGAATTCCGTTTCGGAATTCAAGATGGCTGCGCCCTGTGACTTGTAAGAATGAATTCTTTTCATTGTTTTTGAACCGCTTTGGTGTTTTAAATGACAATAATCACTCGTATTACTGCGTCCCCTGTAGGTATGGGAGTCGGTTGTTGTGAGTGCAATTACTAACGTTGCTAGCGTTGCTAACGGAAGATTAACATGAAAAACATTAAATAAAGTGAACATTTTCAAGTTCAATGACTGCGTTTTGTAGTCATAATATTTTTTTTTAATGTAAGTGCCTGGTACTCAGCCAGTGCTACCATTATAACAGCTTTCCGGGTGGCGTCCATTTCTTTTCTCCGACTCGGACACGCAAAACATAATAGAACGCTTGAAGTGTGGACGTAACGTCAAATCCCAGGTCCGAGTTGGTTAGTTGGCTATAATAGAACGCACCATAACAGATAAACAGAATATATAATCACAGAACTAACAAGGTGACGGGAAACAGCCTGAGTGCAATGAACTGATGAGCGACAGACAGAATGCTGGGAAATGAAGTCAAAACGTGAAAGATACCGTGAGAACGAGGACCTCTAGTGACAACCCAGGGAAACACAACCAGGCACCGTGACAGATAGTGTGGGACATTCTAAGACTGAACTGAACACACTTACAGACTTTCCATCGACTGCAGCAATTTTAAAACACCGACTATGAGCATGACTTGGCGCATTTGCGTTCATAATTAGCCTTGCAGTCGTTAAGTGTGTCCCCGGCTTAAGGCACACCAGATCTAAGAAGTCCTTGGTGTGATCCTCTAGATTTTGCTCCTTCTTTTCTAGGCAGAGCAATTGGATGGCTAGCAAGTACATAACAGGGAAAAAACACTGCAACAAATCAAATCTAGGTTCGGTATTCTGTAATGTGTTAGAAACGCATGAACAAAAATGAATCAAAAATACTTATTTATTAAACAAAGAAAAAATACTAGGAGAAAGATATAGCAATAACACATTCACATAAACTAAACAGACTGAACTAAAGGCTTAAATATACAAGAGAGCAATCAACAGAGAACAGAACAAGTGTAAAACTAATACATATCCATGAAAACAAACAAAGAACTAGAAATCAGGCAAAGGGAAAACACAATGAACTGACAGAACTAAGCATAACTGTAGCAGAAATACTTACGCTCTTCATATTATTATATCATTTCATTTAAATTTAATGTAATTACATGCAAATGCAGTATACCATTAAAAATATCAAACAATGTACATCCACATATTAAGGGGAAAGTGACATTAAATAGTTTTTGAACGTTTACATTGTGACATATCAGCTGTCTACTCCTTCAGTAACACTTTAGAGTAAGGTCTTACTATATAAATCAATATTAACATTTGATAATGTTAGTTAACACAAACGTTCTTGTGTACAGTGCATTTATTAACGTTAATAGTGTATGTTCTGTATGATACTGTATGTTCAGATTAACATGAGCTAAGATAATGCTTTAAATGTTAGTTCATGCTTGCTAATTTAGTTAATTAATGTTAAATGAAACATTATTGTAAAGTGCTATAAAGCATTTAGCTAATTATTTTATAATGATTATGCATGCAGCTTTAATGACTTCAAAATAATATATTTACTTTTAACAAGACTAGGCCTATTTAAAAATATACTAGTGAATTTATAGAAGTTTATTTTTTTTTTACATGCATACCTAAGCATCAACTACTCGAATAGATAAAAGTGTATGAATCATGTTTAACAGAATTAATAGTAGGCTACATTAACTAACCCAGTAAGAATTAAATAATTTAATGTTTCTTACTTTATGTAAAGTGTTACCTAACATAACACCCCAAACTTTTTTGCATCAGTTGCGCTCATACCTGTAAAAGGCGAACATGACCAAAGCGTTACCCGTGACTCCCAAAGTGCCGATGATGAGGACGAGGAAGGCGATGATGTAATGCACATGATCCGGGACGTCCAATCTTTTGTATATCTGCCGTTGGGGCTCCATCATCAAACCGAACACTGAGATACACCAACTAAAACTGAAGAACAACACTTCAACAAAGCAAGCGTGAGTGAAAACTCATGGTCTCCGTCTTCTGTTTCCAGCATCACCACTTCTCAGTCTGTCATGCAGAGACTTCACTTACACTACTATCAGTAACAGCAACAGACGGATAACACAGCGACCTACTTGTCGGAGCAGTTTAGTCATGTCACATGACACACCCCACTCTCCATCATCTGTCCCACCCTTGTCTGTGTCTTCATGGTAATCTCACACACACCAGCAGCACACTATTTTCTTCAACAAGAAGAGAACATCGCATTGTGTTGAGAAGACACAAGCCGTCCGAGACTAAATGAAGCATGTGTCATATAGACTATAGTGCTTTCTGTCTGTGTTCATCAGGTCTGTAATGGATGTGGAGTCTTTTAACAGGTCAGAGGGTGAGAGTGGCAGAAGGAGAGAGTGAATGAGGGCTTGAACATGAACAGCTGCGGGGATTCATGATGCTGAGCTTAAAAAACAACAGGAACCTTTCCTGGGGTCAAACCTGTGGGACAGAGCGACCTGATCACAGCCACACTATTACAATCCATCAGTGTTGCTTTGTTAGGATTGCTAATGTACCATTCATATTTTGAATTAGTTTGAATCAGTGTATTTCTGAATAGGATTCTGTCTTTCATCAATTTCGGAAGATGCAAAAATAGTTTAAATCATTTTTTTTTTCACACTCAGTAACATTAATCACATTGAGTAAATTCTTTGTCCTCATGGACAGACACAGTACACGTTGTAGTTTTATACTTTTCACCACTTTTAATGTATTCAGTTTCAGCACCAATTTTACTTAAAGGGCAACATGACATCATGACTTTTGCGTAAACGTACACGTCACTTTCGAGTCAAGTGGCGTGTTATCTCTACGCATTTTGAGCTATCCGCGTGTATGCGCGTGTTTGCGTGTAAGTCTACGCCATTAACGTCCGCGTCATTCCGAGTGTCTGTACACGCCGTCAAATGTCCAGTCATAAATGCCATTAACCCCAGTGACGGTTAAGTTTAGGGATGGGGTTGAGGTAAGTCATATCTTTTTCTTTCCTAGGATGGTAAGGGAAGAGTCATAAATGCCATTAACCCGTGATGGTTAGGTTTAGGGACGGGGTTGAGGTAAGTCATATATTTATATAACGTTAAGTCAACGGCGTTCATAAACACACTGAAAAGCGATTATGCGTCTTGATAGCACGCCAAAAATGGAAATACGAATTGGCGTGTCATTCACACGCTACTTCATGAGATCAGTCTGTAAAGGGTTAGTTTACCCAAAAATGAAAATTCTGTCAGTATTTACTCACCCTCATGGACAGTAGACACACAGTATACTTTGTAGTTTCATACTTTTCACCACATTTAATGTATTCAATTTCAGCATTAATTTTACTTAAAGGGTTAGTTCACCCAAAAAGGTCTCATGTTGTTCCAACCCCGTAAGACCTTCGTTCATCTTCGTAACACGAATTAAGATATTATTGATGAAATCTGAAAGCTGGATCACTCCTCCATACTAGTCCATAGACGTCTTGAGGGATTGAAACTTGCCGGCCTCGAAAAGTTATTAAAGACATCGTTAAAATAGTCCAAGTGACTACAATCTTAACTTTATCAAACGACAAGGATACTTTTTGTGCGCAAAAAACCCCCCAAAATAATGACTTTATTTCAACTATTCATTTCCGTCTCTCTTGGCCTCGAGTCAGGTTACTAGTTAGTAACAGCGTATGATCTGTTGGTGTACGTCACACACATGACCAGCGTCGGCCAATAGTGAGTCTTTGTGTGACGTAGCTCTACGCAATTACACAACATGACATCATGACTTTTGCGTAAACATACACGCCACTTTCGAGTCAGGTGGCGTGTTATCTCTACGCATTTTGAGCTATCCGCGTGTATGCGTGTATGTCTACGCCATTAACGTCAAATCTCCAGTCATAAATGCCATTAACCTCAGTGATGGTTAAGTTTAGGGATGGGGTTGAGGTAAGTCATATCTTTTTTTTACCTAGGATGGTAAGGGAACAGTCATAAATGCCATTAACCCCAGTGACAGTTAGGTTTTGGGACGGGGTTGAGGTAAGTCATATATTTATATAACGTTAAGTCAACGGCGTTCATAAACACGCTGAAAGGCGATTATGCGTCTTGATAGCACGCCAAAAATGGAAATACGAATTGGCGTGTCATACACACGCTACTTCATGAGATCAGTCAGCAATTACACTAGTTTAACTGACTAGAGGCCCATAGAGAAGGAAATGAATAGTTAAAATAATAAAGCCGTTATTTATGTTTGTTTTTGCGCACAATAAGCGTTCTCGTCGCTTGATAAACTTAAGATTGAACCACTGTAGTCACTCGGACTATTTTAACAATGTCTTTAATAACTTTTCGAGGCCGGTAAGTTTCAGTCCCTCAAGAAGCCTATAGATTTCATCAAAAATATCTTAATTCTCGTTCCGAAAATGAACAAAGGTCTTACGGGTTGGAATTTTTGGGTGAACTAACCGTTTAAAGCTGCAGTCCGGCGTTTTTCCTCTTTGTCGCCATCTCTGTTCGAAATCTGCAATTGCAGTCATTCGCGGAATTATCAACTTTACGTGAGTTGTACTTCAACACCCTCGACACGGCACAGTGCGGATGAACACAATGTTTGAGGAGGTGTTCGTCAGTCACCACGCCATTGTGGAAACTGTCATTCGCAATTACACATTATTCTTTTTGGAAGTATGATTGATCAACATAAGAATTTCACCGGAAAATGTCATCTGAAGAAGTAAGAAACATCTACTTTGTTCTCGTTCTGACATTGCAGTAAATCGCATTGATTAAATTAACAATAGCTTATAAGTTATCATATCACGCAAAACCGCGCAAATTATACTTTGTTCTCTGTTGTTAAATTAAGTTTTTAACCCAACATTTGGGTTTGTCCATATTTCACACAAATTTAAATTAAAACAACCCAGCATTTTTTAGAGTAAGTCAAAATTCACAGTATTCATAAACAAGTATATAGGCAAACCCAGATTACCTCTGTCTGATGAGATTCTGAAATGTGCATCCAAGGAACACAATGCTATCCCATGAGGCCACGCGAGCGGATTTGTGAATGGCGAATGCAACTGAAGCTGTAGGTCATGATAACATGACGAATGTAAGATTACATTTATATTTCATACACAGAACATAGCCTATACTTTTTCAGAGGGATATAGTTCACCGAAAAATGAAAAAATTGTCTGTATGAGTTTCTTCCTTCTGTTGAGCACAAAAGAAGATATGTGACACAAGACGGTTCTGGGTCTTTTTTGAGTTATTCACATATTAAGCGTGGTCTCCAAGACTGTTGACAATCTTAAAAATAATAAATAAAATAAATAAATAATAAAAATAATCAAACAGTTGACGGCACCCATTAACATCAATTGACTAGTGGGGGAAAAAAATACCATTTAAAGTCAATGGTTACCGTCAACTTTGCTAAAAACTGTAGCAGAAAACAACAAAAACCAGCAAATAAAAAAATGTGTGTGTTTGTCTGCATGTTCTGCTCATCCATCTCTTTAACACCGTAATCCAGGCATCACTTCTGTTCTCTCCACGGCAGTCAACGGCATGCTATGGGATTGAAAGATGTGGGATTATAAATCTGTCCATAATCCTACATCTTAGCTAAAACCTCACTGACAATAACAGCATTACTCTAATTCAGCCTATATGACAACCACAGGAACACGACTGAGATTATATTATAGATCAAGGAATCAATCCAACTAACCTGGAACATAAGAGCTTCCAACTAATCTGAGAGATGGGTCTGCGGGATCATAACACGCACTTTCTTGATAAACACAGATGAATGTACACTACCTTTCAAAAGATTGAGTCACTACGGTTTTTAAAATAAATGTACACTTAAAGGGTTAGTTCAGCCAAAAATGAAAATTAAGTCATTAATTACTCACCCCCATGCTGTACCAACCCCGTAAGACCTTCGTTCATCTTCGGAACACAAATAAAGATATTTTTGATTGAATCTGAGAGCTAGATCAGTCCTACATAGACTGCCTAAGGGACTGGCTCTTGACGGCCCATAAAGTCATTAGAGAAAAGGTTTAAATATTCCATGTGCCTACAGCGGCTCAATTATAAGTTTATCAAGCGACGAGACTACTTTTTGTGCGAAAAAAACATAAATAACGACTTTATTCGACTATTCTATTACTTCCTTATGGGCGCATGCGCGAGAACTGAGACGAGGACGTTCTCATTCGTCTACTTCTTGTTACCGGCTGCTCACCGCTTAGGAGTTTTACCGCCCCCTACCGTATAAGATGATGATCCATATATAAGGCGCTCCGGATTATAAGGAACACTGTCGTTTTTTGAGAAGATTAAAGGCTTTTAAGTGCACCTTATAGTGCGGAAAATACGCAAATTGAAAAGCGTATGTACAGCGCGCATCTTCCTCTGCTTGTAAACAGAAAGTTTTGCGCTTGCAGCTATAGCAGCACATCATCTTATACGGTAGGGGGCGGTAAAACTCCTAAGCGGTGAGCAGCCGGTAACAAGAAGTAGACGAATGAGAACGTCCTCGTCTCAGTTCTCGCGCATGCGCCCATAAGGAAGTAATAGAATAGTCGAATAAAGTCGTTATTTATATTTTTTTCGCACAAAAAGTAGTCTCGTCGCTTGATAAACTTATAATTGAGCCGCTGTAGGCACATGGAATATTTAAACCTTTTCTTTAATGACTTTCCAAATCGTTGGACGAGGATTCAATTTGAACTAGAAACATGACTTAAACGTGTTAAAATGTGGACATGTGCGACCAATAGAGATCTCTCTATAGAGTGCCGAAGTTACAAAAGCAATCTGATGTTTCTATTGAACAGGTAAAGTCATAAGTAAGCCTCTTTACCCTGTCTTGAACAAATCATCCTTCTGTAGCATTGTGCTTTAATGTAAAAATGATCTTAAATGTTGCTGATATTAAATTCAATGTTTGTTTAATCAAGAGAATGTTTTGAAGGATGGATTAATGGTGCACAACAACAATAACATTACATTACATAAATACTATGAATGTTAGGTTGAAATGTGATTTTAACTAGTGGAGTGCAGTGATATTCTAATATGAGGAAGGCTCACAGATCAAATGTATATCATGTCCCATGCACTTAATGTTGTCACATTTTCCTGGTTCAATAAACATTGCAATGGTATTTTGTATTCATTAACTAGCTAGTGTAAATCCCTCATTCATCATTTTTTAGGCCATTTTAAAATTGATTTTGGCATGCCATAAAGCAGTGATATCCAAGTGCCCAAGTTATTTACTTACTTTTTAATTAGTCTTCCCATTAATGCCATAATTTTGCTCGTTAAGACGGATTCGCGAACGCGCACAAAAACAAGAGGCGGGATTTAACGCATGAACCAAGTCATAACCAATCATATCCCACCATAGCACGATGGAGGCGTTGGCTCCTCTCACGTGACTTTCCCCCATTCATTCTCAATTAATCCCCATCAAACCCAAAACTCAGAAAAAAATGATTTATTCACTTTTTAATGTCACATTTTGTAATATCTGTGTTGTTTAATTTTTGTTATATGGGTAATTTACTCATCCAATTGTTTGTCTCCTCGAAGGAAACCAATGCAAATGAATAATGCAAAAAGAGCAAAGTGATAAATCAACAAATTGTTTTAAAAAAATCTGATTATTGCATACAGAAAATAAGCTTTCCCTCATATTCTGTTTTCATTTCTGTAGTGAATTTGCAATTAAATCCACATTTTTTATTGTTTATGTCTTCAGGGATGGACCGATTTTCTTGGAAAGCATTATTTTGGCATTGGACATGAATCATGACTTAGTACAATTCTCTGACTCCACGTCTGGTAATCTATTCCCCAGAGAAATGAGATGTGTAACTTACCACGGCTTTAAACTTTGCTATCAGGGTCATGTGATAACTTAATCTTTTGTTGTCTTGGGATTACTTCTATTTCAGGCCAAGATGAATGTAATTCATGTAATTTTTCATTTGGAATGAATAGTTTTGATTACTTGCTGATCCCCCGTTCGGCTTAAACGTCAGCTTCGTGTGGATATATGCGTTAACCTGGGCAGAGAAAAAGAAGAGTATTTTTAGGCATTGAATATCAAAGAACAGTGTCATCATGGTTATCTCACTTATAAGGTTTCAGGCGCTTCATGTAGCATGCCCTCGATCAAGGAAGTGATTTTTACTGATGGTTTTATGATGTTTAATGTCTATGAATCTTAATCCGTTCCTACACATCACCAATGTAAGAGCTAAAATGTATACAAAACATGATCAGCTAACATTGTTCACATTCACAAGCTGTCTAACATGCAAAAACTGGCATATTAACAGACAAAATGATCTTATCTCAACTGATTTAACATACCTTTTGTCTCGTCGGATGGGCTGCAAGTATTAATTTGACGTTTACCACGACTCCGTGTGAAAGTTAATGACAAACTATATGCTATAAACCGCGCTAGCCAGGGCGCGCGCGCTTCCAAAAGAAAAACAAAAGCGTGTAGCTTAAGACCGGGAGTTAACCATTTCAGTACAAAAATTTCAAAATAAAAGAAAATCACCTTCTCTGTAACAAAATACACTTCAGGTTATTTACAATATATAACCTTTTAGGAGTTCCCTACAATTGAATTTAGTTTTGATTAATTAATGTAAACACACTTTCACTAGAAAATTTTAATATCTGTTAAACATGAAATTATTATGCAATCTATTAAGACATTACTCCTTATATAGAACTTTTTGGCATACATCGGTATTGATCATCTATCAGCTCTCTAAAAGGGTTTTCGTGGCCACAGAGAACTCTCTGAGCATACGCTGAGGGACATTGATTCACAAGCAGAGTCCAGAATCAAAACGTGTAAAATTTACACAAAAAAATGTATTTATTACTCAATCACGAACACATAACTAATCACATAAACACATAACCATGGAAAGAGTCTGAAAAAAATATCAATTTCTTATTTCATATAACGAGTTAAGAAACTGATGTTTCTTCAACATCAGTTTCTTAACTTGTTATACTCGTTAGTGTGTTTGTG
Organism: Pimephales promelas; assembly: GCF_016745375.1. The sequence goes on along the minus strand of NW_024121299.1, from coordinate 3,051,744 downwards.
TGTGTGTGTGTGTGTGTGTATATATATATATATATATAGACAGACACACAGACAGTCTATATATATGTGTGTGGTTTTAAAGAAAATTATTTTTAACATATGTATTTTTAAAGACTACCATTTTAACATATGTAGTTTTAAAGACTACCAATCTACTGTTCTGATTTTATGTAGAAAAGATTCACAGTTTGGCTTCGATAACTCTGTAATACAAGCATCTGCTAATTGACTTTAAAATAAATGTAAAGATACACCAACGCAAAATTAAGTGTCTGACATTCTTTTTATTTTATGAATAAAATCAGTAAGTCACATTTTTGATGGCAAAATGATAGGCTTTTTAAACATCAAGGCAGAAAAAAATTAAGAGATGCATTTTTATTTTTCAGACATCCATTACCTTAATAAAGAGCTACAGTAAAAAATAAACAGCTACAGTAGCTACTAAAGAGTCTTTGGGATTCATAAAAGTTTGTAGCTAGAAGGAAAAGAGAGGCCGAGCCTCTGATACAAAAGACAAATCACATCACTTTGTCCTTCCACCACTAGCAGCCTAAAACTCACAGTGCAAATATTTTACCTCAGAAAAGAGAGAGAGAGACTACTCTATGACAGCCTGACTCTTCAAAAGCTATATTCATCAGAATGAATCTTCATCTATTAATTCAGAAGTCTAAATACTGATACAAAATTAATGATAAAAAACAGACAAACAAACAATAAACAAAAATACAGTTGCCCCAATCATTGCTCTTGAAGGGAACAATGTAAATACACCTGACTAGGTTTGAACAGGAATTGGTTGCTGATTCATAAGAGCCATAACAGGAGAGTTGGAGATTTAAAAAAAAAAAAGTATGCTGTAAATTTTCCATAAGGAATAAATAACCTCTCAGCTCGCCCTGTCTTCAAACATCTGCATGCTCACTTATTAAATATGATAACATTTCCCATGATTCAAAGACATGGTTGAAAACCTCTCAGTTAATTCAGGGAAAATGCTGAAGCTAAAAAACTCCAACTAGTGCAGCAGATTAGTAAAAAAATCGTTCACTTTGGTATAGAAGCATGAAATTTGGCACAGATACTCTCTAAGGGTCACTATTTTTGAAAAAGGCGTTGGCCACAAAAAATTCAATATGGCGGCCAATTTTCAAGATGGCCGCCATTGCCTAGCAACCACCTAGTGTCATAGCAACCACCCAGAATACCATAGCAACCACCAAAAAACACCCTAGCAACCCCACAACACTAGCAACCACCTATCATCACCCTAGCAACCACTCAGAATACCCAAGAAACTGCCTAGCAATGACCTAGAAACCACAGAATACCCTAGCAACTGCCTACCAACATTTTAGTAACGACCCAGAACACACTAGCAACCGCCTAGCAACCACCTGAACACATGAATAAGCCATATCCCAGCACCAGAACATCGTACAGACATGTTTGTTGGCTCGCATGCAATCATGTACCACACCCTAGCAACCGAGTTGCGAGTTTTGCCACTGCAAGCACCCGCTCACATTTTCTTCTCGAAATGGCCATCTTGAAAATGGTCGCCATCTTGAATTTTTGAGTGGCACACACCTTTTTTCCATGATAATGTTCCTTGAAGAATATTTGTACCAAATTTCATGATAGCATCACCAGAAAAATGGTTGTCATCTTGAATTTGAGGGACAAGCACTGTTTTCCAAAAAAACATTCTGAAGAGAGTATTTTCACAAAATGTTATGCCTACATCACTGTTTGAATGATTGACATACAGTAATGAGCATTTGACCGAAATAGCGGCCATCTTGAAAAAAAGGCCGCAATGTTGAATTTTTGGGTGGCCAACGCCTTTTTCCAAAAAAAAAAAAATGACCCTTGGAGAGTATCTGTGCCAAATGTAATGCTTCTATACCAATTAGAATGATTCTCTTGAAATTCGCCATTAATCTGCTTCACTAAACTCATCACACCAAGCTAGATGCTTTTCATCAGATGGAGGGTGATGTTTGGGTCTTTAATTATCTTATACCGGTAGATGATCTTCTCAGCTGAATATTTGCGAGCTGCTGTTCCTGATATTCATAAGCTGTGGTGGATATTTTTGAAGAGTACTCGTGGATCTCGCTGGTGTTCAGTTTGTGCAGGTGTTGATGTTCTTGCCGTCAGCTGCATCGTCCACCAGAGACAGATGGTAGTCCGTGGCGAGAGTGAAATGAGAAATGCATCCCAGTAAACCTCGCATGTACTGCCTGTTAGTGTGCAACGCAATCTCCTTCATCCCACCTGGAGAGACAGAGAGAAACTTTCAAACTAGACAAATAGACTTCCCCTTCCTCTCACAGCATCATCTCTTCTCTTCTCTGATGATGTGTTCACTGGCGTGAGGGCGGAGCAACCCGTCACTCACATGAGATCCACCAATAGCAAACCACAACCATCCAATCCATTCCCCCTGACAATATCAAGTCCCGCCTTACATCTTTTCCTTACATCACTCGGATATAATTCACAATAGGGAAGAAAACACTATCATAACTTCCTTGCTGACTTTTTTCATCTTCTTACCAATGTAAAGGTCACCGTTGATGTTGAGCTGTCTCATCTTACCCGGAGATCTGCCTGTTTTAGCTCCGTAATCATCGACAGTTAGTTTACCAGACTGGCCATCCCTTTAAACAGAGACAAACTTGGTAAAATGGTGCAAATACCCTCAAATTAATCTATATGACAGTCTATGAAGAAAGACATGCTGAATAATGATTCGATGCACGTGTCTGACCTGACAGCCTTCACTCTGTGCCATTTCCCATCACTAAACGTGCCATTAACGACCACAGTGGCGGCTCCACTACCGAGATTATAACTGTAAGGAGAATAAGAGATGTTAGGGTGATGCTTTTGATCGTCTATTGTAAATTGTCTGCAAAACTGCATGAATGTAACGGACATGTCGCTATACCTGAAAATGAGCGCTCCCTCTTGAAGGCCGAGAGACAGGTAGTCACTGTTGGCTCTCATTGGACTGTCCCCCCGCCATAGTAAAAGGCCGTCTTTGGACGTGCTCTTAAAACGCATGAACATATTTGTTCTGGAACCTGATATCCTGCAAAGACATGCAACATTATATTAGGATGTGTGTGTGTTATTCACTAGATGCTAGTACTTATTCACTAGATACTAGTACTTATTCACTAGATGCTAGTACTTATTCACTAGATGCTAGTACTTATTCACTAGATACTAGTACTTATTCACTAGATACTAGTACTTATTTACTAGATGCTAGTACTTATTCACTAGATCCTAGTACTTATTCACTAGATCCTAGTACTTATTCACTAGATGCTAGTACTTATTCACTAGATACTAGTACTTATTCACTAGATGCTAGTACTTATTCACTAGATGCTAGTACTTATTTACTAGATGCTAGTACTTATTTACTAGATGCTAGTACTTATTCACTAGATACTAGTACTTATTCACTAGATGCTAGTACTTATTCACTAGATCCTAGTACTTATTCACTAGATACTAGTACTTATTCACTAGATGCTAGTACTTATTCACTAGATGCTAGTACTTATTCACTAGATGCTAGTACTTATTCACTAGATGCTAGTACTTATTTACTAGATGCTAGTACTTATTCACTAGATCCTAGTACTTATTCACTAGATACTAGTACTTATTCACTAGATGCTAGTACTTATTCACTAGATGCTAGTACTTATTCACTAGATGCTAGTACTTATTCACTAGATGCTAGTACTTATTTACTAGATGCTAGTACTTATTCACTAGATCCTAGTACTTATTCACTAGATGCTAGTACTTATTCACTAGATGCTAGTACTTATTCACTAGATGCTAGTACTTATTCACTAGATGCTAGTACTTATTCACTAGATGCTAGTACTTATTCACTAGATGCTAGTACTTATTCACTAGATGCTAGTACTTATTCACTAGATGCTAGTACTTATTCACTAGATGCTAGTACTTATTCACTAGATGCTAGTACTTATTTACTAGATGCTAGTACTTATTCACTAGATCCTAGTACTTATTCACTAGATACTAGTACTTATTCACTAGATGCTAGTACTTATTCACTAGATGCTAGTACTTATTCACTAGATGCTAGTACTTATTCACTAGATGCTAGTACTTATTTACTAGATGCTAGTACTTATTCACTAGATCCTAGTACTTATTCACTAGATACTAGTACTTATTCACTAGATGCTAGTACTTATTCACTAGATGCTAGTACTTATTCACTAGATGCTAGTACTTATTCACTAGATGCTAGTACTTATTTACTAGATGCTAGTACTTATTCACTAGATCCTAGTACTTATTCACTAGATGCTAGTACTTATTCACTAGATGCTAGTACTTATTCACTAGATGCTAGTACTTATTCACTAGATGCTAGTACTTATTCACTAGATGCTAGTACTTATTCACTAGATGCTAGTACTTATTTACTAGATCCTAGTACTTATTCACTAGATGCTAGTACTTATTCACTAGATGCTAGTACTTATTCACTAGATGCTAGTACTTATTCACTAGATACTAGTACTTATTCACTAGATGCTAGTACTTATTCACTAGATGCTAGTACTTATTCACTAGATCCTAGTACTTATTCACTAGATACTAGTACTTATTCACTAGATGCTAGTACTTATTCACTAGATGCTAGTACTTATTCACTAGATCCTAGTACTTATTCACTAGATACTAGTACTTATTCACTAGATGCTAGTACTTATTCACTAGATGCTAGTACTTATTTACTAGATGCTAGTACTTATTCACTAGATCCTAGTACTTATTCACTAGATACTAGTACTTATTCACTAGATGCTAGTACTTATTCACTAGATGCTAGTACTTATTCACTAGATGCTAGTACTTATTCACTAGATGCTAGTACTTATTTACTAGATGCTAGTACTTATTCACTAGATCCTAGTACTTATTCACTAGATACTAGTACTTATTCACTAGATGCTAGTACTTATTCACTAGATGCTAGTACTTATTCACTAGATGCTAGTACTTATTCACTAGATGCTAGTACTTATTTACTAGATGCTAGTACTTATTCACTAGATCCTAGTACTTATTCACTAGATACTAGTACTTATTCACTAGATGCTAGTACTTATTCACTAGATGCTAGTACTTATTCACTAGATGCTAGTACTTATTCACTAGATGCTAGTACTTATTTACTAGATGCTAGTACTTATTCACTAGATCCTAGTACTTATTCACTAGATACTAGTACTTATTCACTAGATGCTAGTACTTATTCACTAGATGCTAGTACTTATTCACTAGATGCTAGTACTTATTCACTAGATGCTAGTACTTATTTACTAGATCCTAGTACTTATTCACTAGATGCTAGTACTTATTCACTAGATGCTAGTACTTATTCACTAGATGCTAGTACTTATTCACTAGATACTAGTACTTATTCACTAGATGCTAGTACTTATTCACTAGATGCTAGTACTTATTCACTAGATGCTAGTACTTATTTACTAGATGCTAGTACTTATTCACTAGATGCTAGTACTTATTCACTAGATGCTAGTACTTATTCACTAGATACTAGTACTTATTCACTAGATGCTAGTACTTATTCACTAGATGCTAGTACTTATTTACTAGATGCTAGTACTTATTCACTAGATACTAGTACTTATTCATTAGATACTAGTAATTATTCACTAGATACTAGTACTTATTCACTAGATAATTTTAATTAATTTAATTAATTTAACTGGCCGTTCTGACAAGTCATAACTTAAGACTCGTAAAAAAGCAGTTGTGACTAGTAAGATAAAATTAGTTACTAGTAGCAATTACAAAAGATACTAGTGTCTAAAAAATAGGTACTAGTATCTATTGAATAAGTACTAGTATCTAATGATTAAGTACTAGTTAACTAGTTAAGTACTAGTATCTATTTAATAGGCACTAGCACATAATGAATAACTACAATTATCTAATATATATATTTACTAGTCACAATTGGAATACATACTAGTCAGAACTGAATAGTTGATACCTGATTGACAGATCCCCATAGAAGTCAATGTAAAAAAAATTAATTGTTACTAGTAACAAAATAGTAGTTACTAGACATGATTGAAATAAGTACTAGTATCTAATGAATAAGTACTAGTCACTATTGAAATAAGTACTAGTATCTAATGAATAAGTACTAGTAACTAATAAATAAACACTGGTATCTAATAAATAAGGACTACTATATAATAAATAAGGACTATTATCTAATGAATAAGTACTAGTATCTAATAAATAAGTACTAGTATCTAATAAATAAGTACTAGTATCTAATAAATAAGTACTAGTATCTAATGAATAAGTACTAGTAACTAATAAATAAGCACTGGTATCTAATAAATAAGGACTAGTATCTAATAAATAAGGACTATTATCTAATGAATAAGTACTAGTATCTAATGAATAAGCACTATTACTTAATGGATTAGATACTAGTATCTAAAAAATAAGTACTCGTTGCATGAAAATAGAGACTAGTAGGTTAAAATGATTTAATGTTAAAACAGCTTGCCATTTGCACAGAACCTTCATATGGAGAATATGATGTGAAAGCAAAAGCACCTTTTGAGGATATCTCTGTTGTCATATGTCAGATAGCTGCGTCCAGTGAACTGAGGGATCTCTATTGATTCAGTAACAGCTGATACAACAAAAGTAAAAGAGTGCAGAGTTATTTAACATCCACTAGATGGTAGCACACATCATAAATTACTGTTACTCAGTAAACAAATGAGAGACATTCTGCCTTAAGCACTTACTGTTTAAGCAATAATTTCCACATTCTGCACAGTGAGAGCACAAAACAGAATAAAATAAGCTTAAGAAAGGGTTTGAAGTGTTATGGAAGAAGTCTGCAAAGAATATCAAAGCAACGTCTCAGTCTAAAGCTAAACCCAAAATATGCTATATCTAATCAATTAAATTGTGGCAACAGATTACAAGCAATATTATTAATTAAATGTAACAAATTAGAATTAAGTAATAATGAAGCAATTTCTTCCTTAAAAGTTAACCATTTAAAATGAGTAAAATTTACACCAAAAAATTCAACAAAAATATATGAATAACAGGCAGACGTCAAAGATTAATTCGGAACTCTTAATTAGACACCAGATGTTAACAAGCAGAATTAAACCGTAAACTTTTAAGAAATTAAGAAAACCGTAATTTTAAAACAAGCCTAAAACAAACACTGATCACCATAATGGTGACTTAAATTTACTTAAAAAAAAAAAGTTTTACTCATTTTAAAATGGAATTAATTTAATTAATTACTACTCAATTCCAATTTGTTAAATTGAATTAATAATATTGCGTGTAATCTGTTGCCATAATTTCTTTGATATAAAGCGCATACATTTTTACAGTGCAGAAGGAAAGGGTTCAGTTAGTGCTCAATCCTTCTGTTGGAGATCTGCCTTCAAGCTGAGTTAATGTCAAACCTCTACTAATAATATAATATGAAATATGCAATAATAAGTAGTCTGCACTGTTTTCAGTTACCATCATAAAGTTATTTGCATTTTTTAATCTAATTTTGTATTTAAAAAAGCCATTATAGGAGCATATACAGTATGCTTTAGAGTTGTGTGTGTGTTTTCTCACCTTTCTGACAGTGTTTCCCATCATACCCAAGCGCACAGTCACAGTCGTATCCGTCCCACTTGGGTCTGCATGTTCCCCCATTAGCACACGGGTTCTCCACACATGGGTGAGCTGCGTTCAACACGTTCACCCCAAAAGCCTGACCTGGATTCAGCTCTATACTGCGGTCGTTCAGAGAGATCTGGGTCAGGAGGAAAGAATGGAAATTATTTGACCATTTTAAGATGAAATCTGCACATGGATCTCACACACAGTGGTGAACAGTCAGATTCTGATTATTAAAGGGTGGATGAGTAATTACTGACAGAATTTTAATTTTTGGGTGAACTATCCCTTTAACGTTGTTATGTGGTTGTCAGGGGACTTTGGGTGTTTTTAGTATCTTTAACCAATATCTACTGTCTAAATTAGTACCTTCTGAACCGTTCCACTGAAGGGTCTCAGGACGCCAGCGCTCGTCTTAGTAATATCATAATTAGGAACTCCTCCAATATACAGAGGAGAACTACACTTTATCTGTGTAAATGCACCCTGAGAAAAAGAAGAGAGAGAAAGATGATTATTATTATTATTATTACAATATATACTTACAAAATAATCTTAGAATGCATTCAGATCCCTTGTATTACACATTTATTTCGGATAGAATAGATTATCTGATGCACAATAGCCCATACAACATGAAAAGTGATAAAAGGTTTTCAGTCTGCCACAATAAATACAATAATATACAAAAATGTAGTTACAAGGTTTGAAATGATTTATGACTCTTGGTGGGTCCCCTAAAATGTGTGTAATTATAAAATGATTAAAAAAAATCTGAAGACTACCTTGTTACACTATGTAGCCTACTGTAGGCAAAATATATATGGGTACTCATAAAATTAAATAAGTTACATTGAAAAAATTATAACTGTATTAATGAGATTATTTTAAATATGTTTTGAACATACAAATTGAAATAAGGAATGTTGAAAAGAATGATACTTTGAAACCGCCAGTAGGAGGCGGCAGGCGGCCATCTTAATGAGCGAGTCATTGAGTCATTCATTTAAACGATTCGTTCAAATGGCGGATTTATTCAGCAATGAATCAACTCCTCACTCGCCCTGATTGCTGCCTCGCGCTAGGAAATAAATTACTGTTATAAATATAAAACGTCACTAAAGACCTATATGAATGATACTTTGAAACTAAACCGCTAGTAGGAGGCGGCAGGCGGCCATCTTAATGAGCGAGTCATTAAGTCATTCATTTAAACGATTCGTTCAAATGGCTGATTTATTCAGCAATGAATCAACTCCTCACTCGCTCTGATTGCTGCGTCGCGCTAGGAAATAAATTACTGTTATAAATATAAAACGTCACTAAAGACCTATAATTTTCACAATCATTTTTTATGTTAAAATATATCTGTCGGGGACCCCCCCAAAATCCATAAATAAATTCTTATGGGGGGTCCCTAATGACTTATCGGTAGTCCAGTTCGAAATGTGTATTTTGGAACTAAATGTGTAAAGGACGGTACATAAATATATTCATTTTAAATCTAAATACACTACCAAAAAGTTAAGATTGTTTTTAAATTAGAGCAAGGGCACATTCAATTGATCAAAAGTGACATGTTACAAAAGATTTATATTTCAAATAAATGCTGTTCCTCTGTACTTTCTATTCATTCATTTTTATAAAAGTTTCAAAAAAAAATATTTAAAAATAATAAAAAAAATATATATTAAAAAAATATCACCCAACTGTTTTCAACATTGCTAATTATAAGAACTGCTTCTTGAGCATGATTTTTGAAGGATCATGTGACACTGAAGACTGGAGTAATGATGCTGAAAATTCAGGAATAAATTACATTTTACAATAAAATACAATAGAAAACAGTTATTTCATATTGTGATAATATTTCGCAATATTACTGTACAATGGTACTGTATTTTTGATCAAATAAATGCTGCTTTGGTAAACATAAGATACATTTATCCAAAAATAAATAAATAAATAAACATACCAACCCCAAACGTTTAAACGCTAGTGTATATGATTCAAAATAATCTCTTCACCTCTGCCATGCCTTCCACTGGTCTCTGGTTGTCTACCTGAAGAATGCCATTTTTCGCTGTTCGAGACACACGCAACTCATGCCACACACCCAAAGTGACGGCCTCTTCACTCCTGTCAACAGAAGCAAAAATATAGTTTCTGGTCCTACACAATATTTGACACCTGTGGATCTACTAAAACAGGAAAGGGACTCATATGTTTAGCATACTCAACCTGATAACACTAGCACCCGAGCCGCAGTCGAAGCGAAACTCCACATATCCGTCCACCAGGCTGACTGACAGGAAGTCCCGGCTGGCGACATCATCGGTGTAGAGGAGCGTGCCATCGGGATTGGTCGGCTGGAAGGTCACCTCAAACTCCATGAAGGATAGGTAGTTGTGGGAGGGCTGAGGCCAGGGGGCGCTGGCGTACGAGAACATGCTCTCGTTAAACTGGGGTAGAGACAACAGGAAACCTGTAGCCATTGAGAAATATGAAGTCGGGTCAGTGTCTTTTTTTCACAAGGATTCCCCAGCACACAGGAGGGAAGAGACAATAAAAACCACTTGACTAAGTATATAGAAATTATAAATATGAGTGGTTCTTGATGCCACAAAGCGTGTGTGTGTGTGTGTGTGTGTGTGAGGGTGACTCACTCTCCTCACAGAGGAGGCCCTTATAGCCCAGAGGGCACAGGCAGATGAAGCCATCGGCTCGGTTGGCAAAGCAGATTCCTCCATTAGCACAGGTGACCTTCTCACACACACTGTTGCTGCACTCGCCTGAAACACACAGATAAGAGGAAGATATACACATATAGACCATTTCACAAGATGTAAACAACACTGGTCCAGAAACACTTCCTGTTTCAGTTTGTAACTGTTTTCTTTATTTCACATGTAAAGAAACATCTTAAAGATGTTTGTTTAACTTTATGATTCAGTTTTAAATGTTCTGTTGGTTGTATTTTATCCCAGCTTTTATGTAGTGTTAAAAAACTGAAACAGGAAGTGCTTCTGCTTGTGAAATGGTCTATACAGTGATCCCTAAAAGTATGTGGACATTTAAACATGTCTATATATCATTGCATTAGATCACTACAGAAAAACTTTGGGGTCAATGATTTTTATAATTTTAATAATAAAATTAAGTCTCAGGAAGGGGGTGTTTATTTAGTTCAAAAATACAGTAAAAGCATTATTGTCGTGAAATTTTATGTTAATATATTTTAAAATGTAATTTATTCCAGTGATGCAGTCTTGTCACTTTTGATTGATTTAATGTATCCTTGCTAAATAAACATATTAATTAATATTTTTTTGAATCTTACCGACCACAAATTTCGAATGTTAGTGTAAAATATTTTACCTCCTGAGATTTTAAGCAGCTAAACAAATAAAATATTTTTAAGTGGTTTATTTTGATTGCTATACGCCTTATTCACGTCAGCGCCATCTTTGATTTTTAATGAGAATAAAAGCGAGGCTGTGAGGGACAGATATGTATCTCTTCAATGGGCTGGACTGTTATTTATTGTGTTTTCGGATTGTTCTGCTCATGAAACACTGGAAAAATATCTTTCCAAGAAATTTCAGTTGACAAAAAACTCAAGACAATGTAAGCTGTGGAAAATTGTAAGTAATCTAGCCGCTTTATTCAGCTTTTTACAGTGGATGCCATTGGAAACACGGTAAGTCTATCCCTCACGGCCTCACTTTCATACCTGTCATGGCGCTGCTCTGAATAAGGTCTATTATTTTAATTTTACATTTATGACTTAATTGATAGCTTTAAAATAGCAAAGCAAGTGATATTTATTCCAAAGAAAAATAAACAAGCATACTTTAGACAAAACGTTTGAGAAAAAGAAGAAACTTTAGACTAAACTTATTTGGACACACTTATTATAGTTATTCTCCAACTAACCAATGTCTGCTCCGCTCAGTGCATTTCCTTTCGGCCAGGGTCGGATGTCAGTGGCTTTACTGTTGACCGTCAGACTCTGCATGCAGCCCTGAAACCCACGATTGGTCCCCACCGCCCTCACCAGCCAATAGCCATTCGGAGCTCCACCCAAAAACAAAGGCGTGCGGAATGTTATTTTAGTGTACTGACCCTGAGAGAGAGAGAGACAAAGAATAGAGGTTGTTAGATACCTTTTATAGTCCCGGGTAGGGTTGGGTATCGTTTGAATTTGAACGATTCTGATTCCGATTGTGATTCCTTGTTTCGATTCCGGTTCCTAACGATTCTCGATTCCGATTCTTTTAAGAGGCAGGGTCAAAAATGTTTAGCTAACCTTGCTAACCAACGGCCTTTCTGAAGGAAAGGATCCTTTCTGAAGGAAATACTCCTTCTGTAAAAATACTCCTTTTGTCACAAATTTTGCATTTTGCCGAGATTTCGTTATTTTTAGAAAAGTGAAGCCACACTTTGGATCGCCGACGTAAGCTACTCATGTTCGACTCGCGTGGTTAAGCCAACACTTCCGGTAGACGCTTCTTCGTTGGTGTTGTTCAGCGGTTTCTTCTTCCACTCGGTGGACTTTGAATATCGAAACTAGGAATCGAAATTTTAACTTTTGAACGATTCCGGGAAAAACGAAAAGTTAGTCTCGGTTCCAATCGATACTCGATTCTCGATACCCAACCCTAGTCCCGGGGCCAGTTGCATAAACATAGCCAGCATCTTAAAGGTGCATTGTGCAAGTCTCTAAGTTTTCGCAGAACTACGCCCCCTCTGGTGACAAGCAAAACTGCAACACGAGGTGTGAACACTCATGGAGCTGTTCATAACCAAAGCAGCATCAGCCACACAAATCTTGTTACAGTCATAATGTCTTCAGAGGTAATAAAGTTATAAATCTGCAAGTCATTTTAAATATATGAAAGGAAAGGCATTTGATTACACAATTATGTGTGTGTGAGGGGGAAACAGGGGTAGTAGAAAACTTCGGTTTTTGAATCTCCATGTTGTTATGTGCTTACTGTATCCTCTTATGAATGTATTATTATGGAAACACGTTCATAAACAATACAAGTTATTACTTTGTATAGGACCCGTTTGATGCCCGAGAGCCGACCGGAGATCTCTCCATTTGTTGAAAGCTTCCCGATGTCGACTCTCGTCTTATTCCGACGCCTGGCACTAGACAAACGTTTTCTTTTCTTTGTCTTACGTGGAGTTTGCGTTGGGGTTTTGAATGAACTACAAGCCGGTCTCTTTGAATCCATCTTCTACTTTTGTGGAAAGTTGACTAAAGTTTTGTCGCTCGAGTTGTCTTCGCTGAATGGCGGGGAATACACAAACCTGCCAGACATAGCCAGGCGAGCGATGCATGAAGTCACGCCCAGTCTCAAACTCCGTTTGGACTTCCGTAAGAACGATTGGAACCAAGCAGTTGTTTGGCACCATTGACTTCCATAGTAGAAACAAAAAATACTATGGAAGTAAATGGTGCCAAAGTTCCAATCGTTCTTCAAAATATCTTCCTTTGTGTTCAGCAGAAGAAAGAAACTCATATAGGTTTGCAACAACTTGAGGGTGAGTAAATGATGACAGAATTTTCATTTTTGGTCTAGTATGAGCCACTAGCAGTTAGTCAAGGGGCAACCAGTCATAATTTTTGGCTTAATTTTCCTGATTTTTGTTTTAATGTTATGAACAGTCTTATTTATTTTATGTCTAACTTGTCATACTAGCAACCAGCTGATTGGTCAATGCAGTTTGTGTATTAGGGCATGCGTACCTGAGAACGGCCTGATACCGGTGTGTCATTATCTAATCGTAGCCAGCCATTCATGCCGTCTCGAAATATTGTGACGGTGTGCCACCGACCAATCACAACAGAGCTTTCACTCACGATCTGCGCCGCCCCCGTACCGCAGTTAAACCTGCGCACATGATAGTCAAGATCAATTACTAATAATCAATGTAAATTCAGAGAATTAAAACAATTAAGAAAGTAATCAAGACTCAATAGCAGAAGTGTAATGTGCACTTGCAAGGAAGGAAGTAAAACAATGAAAGAATGATAATTTTAGATTAATATTAATAGATGAATAGATATAAGTGGAAAGAACAATCATGATTCAATGTAAGCAAAGAGTGTCAGAACAACAAACAAACAAACAATGACAATCCAGTATGCAAATATTAATATGAGTGTGTGTATGTAGTAATAGTCAGTGTTGGGTAAGTTACTCTAAAAAAGTAATTAATTACTAGTTACTAATTACCTCTTCAACAGTGTAATTAGATTACTGTACTAATTACTCTCTCTAAAAAGTATTTAATTACTTTTAATTACTAATTACTTTCAAAATCCCATATCAATCTCAACCATTCTGAATAATTTAAGGATAGATTAATTCTTTCAAATAAATACTATAAAATTGCATGAATTATCCGTAAACTGACCAAGGTGAAGGTTACATAATAAAAACATACTTTTTAACATCAGACATTTTGATGTTGAACCTACTATTGTTTTATGTCAGATCTCATGACATTTCTCACTTTTTTCATACATATTTTACAAGACGACTAATTCATATACGAATTTGTACGAGTGCGGTCGTAATATTTAGACACCTCATAAAATGCATACGAATCGCTGTGAGATCGGATTGATCCATACGCAGTATTTACCTTAATTACAACAGAAGTAACTGTAATTAAATTACAGATAAATGAAGAGTAATCCCTTACTTTACTTTTTCAAGGGAAAAGTAATTAAATTACAGTAACTAATTACTTAGTAATTAGTTACACCCAACACTGGTAATAGTTAATAAGGTCTTTTAAGTATGAATTACAGTTATTTCAAATACAGAGCACATCTATGGTGGCTACAAAACAAAGCTTGGTTGAAATCTGCATGAACTGAAAAATAAATTGTAGAGATTAAAGTGTTTGCAGGAACCATAATTAAGACTCAATTTAAATTGGAGATACCTGTAGTGTAGTTTCCCCCGTATGAGGGCCAGGGAGGTGAAATCTCCTCGACCGTGTTCATTCTCTCCACAATACAACAGCAATCCATCCCCAGCCTCCGCCTGAGAGGTCAAAGCAGTGATTCATAAGAGTCCGGTCTCATACACCTCTCAAACGCTTCAAAGTCTGCCAGTATATGTGATTATACCTTAAACTCCAGGCTGATCTGGAAGCCCTGGTATGAGTTTTTAAGTGGTTCAAACGTCATGTGAGAATAGCCATAGAACTTCGGGAAATTTACCATCAGACCTGCAGAACACAGATATGTGGTTACATTAGTTTTGAAATCATTTTTTGCATTTACACACCCTCCGTATAATGTGGTACATTACTTGGGAGTCTATAGAGCCAAACACTGTGATTGAAGGTCATGGAAAATGATTTCTTTCAGTCCGTTTGGACAAGCTTTCTGGCCCGGTGTCGTCTTCTGTGACGGAGTTGGGGTTACAGAGCGTTTCATCTCTTGGGCACAAATCCCATAGTTCATTACTGCCATGTCACATTCATTTCACAGACCTACAACATGACCCATTAACACAAACCCTAATTAAACCCAAACTGAAGGGCACCTAAACTACTGTTCTGAAGTTTAGAGTCTGTAATATTGTGAAATATTATTCAAATTTTGTATATTGTAAAATGTAATTTATTCATGTGATCAAAGCTAAATGTTCAGCATCATTACTCCAGTCTTCAGTGTCACATGATCCTTCAGAAATCACTCTAATATGATGGTTTACTGCTCACGAATCATTTCTTACCATTATCAATGTTGAAACCGGTCATGCTGCTTAATATTTCCACTCATTATTATTCTTTGATGAATAGAAAGAACAGCAATTATTTGATATATGTCTTTTGTAAAATTGTACATGTCTTTACTTTTGATTAATTAAATGTACCCTTGCTGAAACTCTGACTCCAGCCAAACTTTTGGTAGTGCTGCAAACAAAGGATCAGAACATAAACTTTTCCAGATATAAATATTTAAAATCGACCATCTTTCTCCACTCAGAATATGGACTAAAAGACAAGACAGACCACAACAGAAGTCCAACAAAATGCCCTTAAAAGCACACACACAAACATTATATATATATATATATATATATATATATACTATATATATATATATATATATACTGTATGTATACTGTATGACTTATTCATTCTTTCCCTCATTTTAGTAAATGGTGACCAAGTTGAACTAATTCGTTTTCTCGTTTTGATATAACTAAAACAAGGACAAATTATTACAACGTGGCCACGATTCACTTAAAACTACAGAGAATGAATTAGTAAAATGTGCTGACATATTAATAAGTCAAGGAAACGAATTGTTAATTCATTACCACAATATACATATTTTTTTGTCCGAATCTCGTGTCAGGGCCCCATAGTGTAAGTCTGGAACTAATGGAAAGCATAAGTGCTCCCCCTAGAGGCTGAATGAATATGTGATAGGCTTTTATTACCCAAGATGATGTTACTTTTGACACTCAAAATTAGTTCAGCTCACTAGAATAGTGAAGCAATTTTCAGCAAAACTTGTATATATTGCATTTAAACATATTGAAACTGGTATGCAATGTGAGAGATTTAGAACAATGAAGCAATATCTAGTCTGTGGAGTCAACGTTATTGAGCTCGCTCTGAAAAGGTTAGACCCAAAGAGACATCCCAAAGACAAGAGAGAGACAGATGGAGGAAACGAAAATCAAATGAAAAAGGAAAAGAGACAAATTCTTCCAGCATTTGAGAGAGTGTTTAGTAGATTTCTAAGGTTTTTGATCTTATTTAATCGAACTTTTAGAGAAATGTAGAGAAATTTGCAGACATGTCCTTCTGGGCAGGGTGTTGGTGAGAAGACATGGTCTAATTCAATAACACCATTTAAAGGGATAGTTCACCCAAAAATGAAAACTCTGTCATCGTTTACTCACCCTCAAGTCATTCTAAACCTGTTTGACTTTCAAAATTCAAGATATTTTAAAGAACATTGGGAACCAAGCAATATTGGAGCCCACTGACTTCAATAGTATGAACAAAAAAATAAAATTCAGTATTTTCAGTTTTTAACCCAGGTTTTCCCCATGTTCCAAAACAGGGACTACCTGTTTGAAAGTTTTTTTAGTATCACTGATATAGTTTCTTTTTAAATATTTTGAATTTTATTTTTTATTTTCTGTTTTGAGTGCGAGTGTGAGTAAATGATAGCATTTTTGAGTAATAATAAAATAATAATAATTAATTTTATTTGTGGGTGCCTTTCAGGACACTCGAGGACACCTTACAACAAAATGCATAGTTATACAAGAAAACAACAACACAATAAATAGTACAATTAACACTATAAGTAACCTATCTCTTTAAAGGAGCAGTTCACTTTTAAAAAAACTTTCGCTGATAATTTACTCACCCCCATGTCATTCAAGATGTCTGTGTCTTTCTTTCTTCAGTCGAAAAGAAATTAAGGTTTTTGATGAAAACATTCCAGGTTTTTTCTCCATATAATGGACTTCATTGGGAACCAAACGGTTCAAGGTCCAAATGAGATTTTTAGTGCAACTTCAAAGGGCTTTAAACGACACCAGACGATGAATAAGTGTCTTATCTAGGACCCTTCGAGTCATGACTCGAAAAAAGATTTGTTCATTTGATGAACAATTTTGAACAGGAGAGTCATGAACACGCATCACAGAACAGAGCAAGGCGAGCATTTGTGCTTATAAAACTTAAACTTTGTCATTTATTTATTAAATGAGCGATCGTTTCGCTAGATAAGACCCTTATTCATCGTCTGGAATCGTTTAAAGCCCTTTGAAGCTGCACTGAAACTCTCATTTGGACCTTGAACCGTTTGGTTCCCATTGAAGTCCATTATATGGAGAAAAATGCTGGAATGTTTTCATCAAAAACCTTAATTTCTTTTTGACTGAAGAAAGAAAGACATCTTGGATGACATGGGGGTGAGTAAACTACTCCTTTAAGTTTCCTAGAATGTTAGCAAAACGTAAAATCACTTCTAGATTAATTTTTGTGTTGTGAAGCTCCGCCCACAGTGAAATCATATTAGTAATCTAACAAATACTACACACAGCATATTCACTCTGAAACGGACAGAACTAACTAACCTTCTGAGCAGAGGTCTCCCTGTCGACCGAGGTTGCAGTGACACCGAGAGCCGCCGGTATCGTAATCATTGATGCAGAAGCTGTCAGGAGGGCAGACCGTCTCGTCACATGACACGTCGTAGACGCGGGGCCTTTCCCCTTTCCACGGTGTCATTGACGGGCTGGGGGACGGCACCGCAGGAGAAGGCGTAGTAGGAGCGTCGCCTGTCAGTATAATGGGTGTGGTGGTTGTCCTGGGGGCGGAGCTAGCGACCGTTGTCATGGTTATAGTTGTTGTTGATGAGATATTTTGGGAAGCAGGTGTACGCATCCTAAAAATAACATTTCCGTTACCGGGAGTCCCGACGCGGGAGCGTAGCTGAGACCGCCTGCCACTTTTCTTACTGTTTGGATACTTAATCTACAAAAAAACAGATCCCAGAAAGATTAATAACAGCACATTCTGAGACACAATAAGTTGTCTATTGTGTATACAGTTGTATTTATAGAAAAAATGTATAACATTTTGCCTCTTCGAATGTGTTTTAGGTTTCTTTAAAGAGGTCATGAACTGCATTTTTTAATTTTATTTTATAATGTTTCTTGAGGTGCACTTATAATGTTAGTATGAATTTAACATCATTGAAGGGGAGACTTCAGTTATTGGGAGAATTCAGTCTAAATCATAGATATCTATATAAAGGCTAGATATCTCGTCCGCGCTGCTGGCCAATGGAGGTCGACATCAGCACCTGGCGGCCATCTTGTCACAGGCAGCTCGCTCACTGGTAACATTGTTTTAATGGTGCATGTACTTTTTGAATCACCGTAACTTGCTCAATTTTCTACCGATTTTCAAACGGTCTGGTTTGTTATAAACGGCAGAGATGTAGTTATGATACTGCATACTTATGAATAATAAGTGTAGAAATAAATAATCATCCAGAATTATAGCCACGTTAATAACCTTTGTAAGAAACCAAAGCGTTTGTAAATCCGTCAAGATTTCAACGACAAAAGAGTATTTCTTACATCAGATACCGCAGAGCCCGCCAGAAAGCCTGTCTGTGACAAGATGGCCACCGGTGATTACGATAAATACTCCGACGTGAGACATCTAGCCTAGATATCTATGGTCTAAATGCCCACCGCTGTGATTGGCTATCATATTTGCATATGAAATAAGTACTACAAGTGAAACTCTCTCAAATATCTGTTGAGCATATACTGTAAATGCAGTGATTTTGTCTCACGAATGCTTTCATCGTAACTAACAGTGCAAACATGATGTAATAGGAGATTCATTGTGCGGTGTAGACAGCGTCATTGATTATAATGGGAGTCCAGAACTCAGTCGCTGGTAAACTCGTGCTGTGATTGACAACTCCAGCGATTATAAAGGGAGCATAGCTTAATCACAATTTAAATAACATATTATTTTCATGCTACTAAGAGAAAAAGACACGATGGGGCCAAAGACACGATGATGTAGAAGTAGGTGTTGATTTTCTTGGTCAAGTCATAATGTGACGAAATCCGAAACGAGGAGCTTGATTTCAGTAAAAGCTGTTTTTGGACTAATGAGGAAGTTTTGAGTTCTTCCTTGTAGAACGTACATGTTTTTATCATGCAATGACCTCTTACATGTCAAAATATCAAGGTAAATTTGATTTCTAAATCCATGACCCCATTAAAAATCACAAAAGATCGCTCACCTCCTCAACGAAGACGTCATAATCCGAGTCATCGATTTCAAACTCATCTTTCCTATCAGAGCTTGAGATGTAGACGTCAGAGTCTCCACTGCCTACATCCATTGTACCTGTTTTTAAAACAGGGGATTGATGTCATTTAAAGCAGGGGATCGTGTACTTCTGGCATCTGACCTCATAAATACAGTTAGCAGGGGAAAAAAAAATCACCATGATTTCATGCACAGAACACATCTGAATTTCAAAAGGTTTCTAAGGCTTGTTCATATTGCACACAATTCTGATTTGTTTGTCTCTTTAGTCCACTTTCAATCACTTCTGTCTGGAAATATGGAGAACCACCAACCCGATCTCACGGGAATTCGTATGAATTTTACGAGGTGGCTAATTCGTAACAATTCGTATGACCTCACTCGCAAGAATTAGTACGATTTTGCTAAATCGTACATATTTTACGAATTAGCCAATTCGTATGAATTTGTACGAATTACCTACCCGTGACCCCGCCCCTAAACATAAACATCACGTGGGTTTAGACAAATCGTACGAATACGTACGAGTGAGGTTGTATGAATTAGTACGAATTAGCCACTTTTGAACCACTTTTGAATTGGTCGTGAGATAGCGTAGCAACCACGTTTACATTCACTTTTGTTGACCACATTTACATATGAACGCGCCTCGAGATGACTGAAAAGGGAAAGAGTTAAAAGCCATGCCCAATTCAGTTCTGAAGTTACAGTGATCTTAATCCAGTTGTTTTTGAATCCAATTGATTCGCCAACCGAATTATGACCATGCTATCTTGAAACTGCGTAGCTCAATGAGTTGCTGTGATTGGACTGTAAATGTGTGTGTGGGGGTCTATGCTCTTAATCTGTCTGCTGGAGGGTTGGGGGCGGGTAACTACTGTAGCTGTAAGCCTCCCCCAAGTGTGTTTGTGTGACATTGAGGAGGGTCTTCCTCAAAATGAGCAGGCTTTAAGATGCTTAATTTAATTAGTCTGGTCTTTCCAGCCAGCATGCACACAATAGACCCTCCTTAAATCTGTGAGGAGCATCCAATATAAAACATGCAAACCATAGTCATTTAGACCCTTTTATCCACATATTATAGGGACAAATCAAGGGCACATTCAAATCTTTTTTTGAGCCATTTGGTTCATTCAATGAACGAAATGACTCGAAAAAAGATTCAATCATTTTGATGAACAGGAGAGTCACGAACGTGCATCACAGAACAGAGCAAAGCGAGCATTTGTGCTTATAAAACTTAAACTTTTTTATTTATTTTTGAAATGAACGATCGTTTCACTAGATAAGACCCTTATTCATCGTCTGGTGTCGTTTAAAGCCCTTTGAAGCTGCACTGAAACTCTCATTTGGACCTTGAACCGTTTGGACCCCATTGAAGTCCATTATATGAAGAAAATCCTGGAATGTTTTCATCAAAAATCTTAATTTCTTTTCGACTGAAGAAAGAAAGACATGGACATCTTGGATGACATGGGGGTGAGTAAATTATCAGCAAAAGTTATTATAAAAGTGAACTACTCCTTTAAGGTCATGTCCAGTAACTTACCGAGAGTGCGCACGGGGTTGTTAATGGCACTGGGAGGACTGATCCCATGTGCGTTTACGGATCTGATGACAAACTGGTACTCCGTGTCAGGCATCAGACCCTTGAGCACCATAGAGTTCGACTCTACTGGCTCTCTGATGTACGTCCACTCAGTGTCCATCTCCGGCCTGCAACACACACACACACACACTCATATCACTAAATTGTCATCCTGCTTTCTTTGATCATGCAGAGAATTAAACTTTTAACTATAAAACACTACTAGTTATTTTTTTACATTATCTGAAGAAACTGTGAGAGTTGCTTGCGCAAAATTCACAATAATGATGCTAGGGTTTTGCAAGAACGTGAATTGGGATCCTTTTTCAAAGCATTTCCACAGTAATTAACATTTTAAATCTACCTTTTAAAAAAAATGTACATTTATAATACTATACTTTCTTACCTTAGAATTAAATTACAGAAAACTGGTTAACGCTGATGCGTATGTGTTTCTAAGTATGCATTTCTGTGCAATATAGAAAAATGAATGCATGCATTTATAACTAGCAGGCTTTACTATTGTAATACCCTCCTCTCTGGTCTACCAAAAACTACAATTAATACAAAACTCTGCTGCTCGAGTATTGACGAAAAAGACCAAGAAGAGAGAACTTTACACCCATACTAAAATCATTACATTGGTTACCTGTTAGTTTTCGTGTTGATTTTAAAAAACCTTTAATTAGTTTATAAGGCACTGCATGGAATTGCTCCAGACTATCTTTTAAAAATGCTTATAGTTTATGTAACTGTAAGGACTCTCAGATCATCGGATTCATTACTTTTAACAGTACCAAACAGTAGAAGTCAAAGATTTGGTGATGCTCCTCGTCTCTGAAATAATCTTCCAGAAGTAAGACGTGCCGAAAATATAAATAGTTTTAAGTCTAAATTAAAAACGTATCTCTTTAGTCTGGCCTTCCTATAATATGTTTGTAATTTAAATGTTATTTTATCATTTTAATAAATCATTCATAATTTTTTTTTTTTTTCTTGTATTTTACCTGTATTTTGTACTTAGTTTTTATTTTTGTGCCAGTAAAGCACTTTGAACTGCATTCATTTGTTTGGAAAAAAAGTGCTATATAAATAAAATTTGCTTGCTTGCTTTTCTCAGGCAAATTAAACATCTTTCTCTCTTCTGAACAATGTAATCAATCTCTCAATGCTTTTTCCAATTTGGAACGTCATACTAATCTATGGTGGATTGTTTTCTGGTGCTAATATTGAGATACACGGGAAAGCAAAAATGACATTTGTTGTAGTTTCCGTGCACCACTATAGAAGTTTATCCAATCATGACACTTCCGCTTCTGCTATATTACCCAGATTATGTGAAAGGTTGTTAATCTGAGAAGCAGACAGTCTCTAGTGGGGGGTCTCTCCTAATCTGCTGGAGGACCATGCTCGATTGAATCATGCAGCATAATTATGAAAGAGTGTTAAAAACATGCCGATTGGACCTGGACACGCTCCACTGAATATATTTAGCATTACAGATTTTTTTATGATTTTGCTGCATCACAAGTTTATGATTTTTTTAAAGAAGCATGTAAGGATGCACCTCATGAAGTTGATGAATGCTTTTAAAGGGATAGTTCACACAAAAATGTAAATTATGTCATCATTTACTCGAGTTGTTCCAAACCTGTGTGAGTTTCTTTCTTCTGCTGAACACAATAGAAGATATTATGTAGAATGTTAGTAATCAAACAGTTGATGGTAGCCATTAACTTCCATATTATATTTGATTCCTCTCAGAAAAAAAAAGGTACAAATGCTGTCACTGGGGCTGTATCTTTTCAAAAAGTACACTTTTGTATCCAAAGGCTACATATTGGAACCTTAGAGGTACATATTAGCACCTAAAATGTACATATTATCACCTAAAATGTACATATGAACACCTAAAATTGACATATTACCACCTAAAATGGACATATTAGCTCATGAAATGGACATATTAGCACCTAAAATGTACATATTAACACCTAAAATGTACATATTATCACCTAAAATGTACATATTAACACCTAAAATTTACATATTACCACCTAAAATGTACATATTAACACCTAAAATGGACATATTAGCTCATGAAATGGACATATTAGCAACTAAAATATACATATTAGCACCTCAAATGTACATATTAGCACCTAAAATGGACAAAAGTTTCCCTTTTAAAAAGGTACAGCCCCAGTGCAGCTTTTGTACCTTTTTTTCTGAGAGTGTTCTATGGAAGTCAATGGAACTGTTCGATTACCAACATTCTTTATAATATCTATAATATCTTCTTTTGTGTTCAGCAGAAGAAAGAAACTCATTCAGGTTTGGAACAACATGAGGGTGCGCAAATAATGAGAGAATTTTCATTTTTGTGTGAACTATCACTTTAATGACCAGAGCTGGAATTTAGACAAAGCAGCAGCTCAAATATAAGAGAGGTTTCTTTTATTAACATTTTGGGTCATTTGTGTTATTTCATAGTTTTTATGACTTATTTATTTTTCCGAATTGTAGTAATAGAGAGTCGGTCGGTGAGTTGTCAGGAACTCATACACACATTCCAGCGGGCCGTTGTGTCCTGCGGGTCAGAGTTTGATGTGTGTGGAACTGGCCTGAATGGGTTAGTTGTGTTCTAGAACAGTAATGACCACAGAAATGCATTAGTTGCATGAGTCATCTAGACAGGGTAAAGATCACACGCAGAAACATCAGTCAGTCGAGTGTTAATAAATGCACAGAAGATCTTCAAGGGAATGCATTCTTTGAAAGAGAATGAATGAAGATTTAAAGAAATTTATTTTAGTTCCTGAAGTTGATCTATCTATCTATCTATCTATCTATCTATCTATCTATCTATCTATCTATCTATCTATCTATCTATCTATCTATCTATCTATCTATCTATCTATCTCCTGAACAATTACCTGATATAAGCCACCAGGAAGTATAGCACAGGTGCACTTCCTTCACTTTCTCCATGTTGCCATGACAGGGCCAGTTCTGTGTCCGACACGGCGACTGCTTTAGGTTGGGTAGGAGGTGTAGGAGGCATGCACTTTTCTACAATTTAAGAGAAGAATATAATGAAAGTTGATTGATTCTGTTAGCTAAATTCAGGCCGATTAAAATGATTTGTCTGCTCACCGTGAGAGCCTGTGCTGATGTCCCGGGGCATGCTGGGTCTGCCCTCCCCTGCCCAGCCGTACGCACCCACACTGACACGGTACTGCGTGGCCACCTTCAGCTTCCCGATCACCACATCCTAACACACACACACACACACGGGAACAGCTTGCCATGCACAACAGCACCATATGGCATTAACAGAGAATCAGATATGAACATATACTCACAAAGCTCGCTTGACCATCAAACTGCCCCTGCAAGACAACACTCATAAAGTCAAATTGTCCACTTCAACTGTGGTATAGTGTGTGTAAGTCTCACAATTCATGTGGTATAGCGTGTGTAAGTCTCACAATTCATGTGGTATAGTGTGTGTAAGTCTCACAATTCCTTACATAGTAAGTCTCAAAATTACTATGATCTGATCATTCAGAATTTATTATAAAAAATCTTTTAAAAATTATCATAAAAAAATTCAATTTATTTATCTTAATTATAATTAAATGTTATATATAAATATATGAGTGTATGTTATATATAATTATACAATAATTATAAATATATGTTATGTATATACTGTATATACTGTGTATATATATATATATATATATAGATAGATAGATAGATAGATAGATAGATAGATAGATAGATAGATATATATGTGTGTGTAAATGCATAAAACACCTCCATATATAAATATACACATAGGTAAATATATACATAAATGTAAATAATGTAATAATGTATTGTTATTTTTATCAGGAGTATTGTACCAAATAATAAAGAGGTTGTACATACAGTTGTGAGCATTTCTAAACTCAGTGGGACTTCCAGGACAACAGCATTGCTGGACGGACGGTTATTCCTCATCTCCGTGTAAAACACCTGGGCAACAGAATAAATTAATATTTACATTAATATTTTCCTCTGGAAAGCATCGCTCTCAAATCGTTCCTGTAATGACATCTATACAGAGTCTTCACTAGGGCTTGTAATACCTGATAGCAGATACCTGAGCGTTTTAGCTAGTTTTTATTCCATAAGCAACCATAACAACCTTAACATAAGTTAACAGAGACTCATACAGAGAAATCATAACACTCAATATGATGGCTTTGGTCCCGCCTTCACAAAGTTGTTTACTCAAGAACCATTCAAATACCAGCCAGAAATATTATATTTAATTAAAACTAAAATGAAAACCTTAAAAATAGCTGTGTCCCAATTTGCATGCTATCCGTCCTAAGTAGTGTCCCAAATCGTAGTATGTTGATTTCTGGTTAGTGCAGATCTGTTCACTCTCTAATATTACCCACAACCAATTGCATGTTAGATAAGGATTCGATTAGAACTACAAACATTAATAATAAGTGTAAGGTTGAGAGGTTTGACTGATTAATAATCAGTATCTAAATTGACAAAAATTTATTTATTCAATGTTATCCACATTATATTTCATCGGAAAAAGCATTGTGAACTTTTATAAAGATTTGTTTGGTCATTACATTTTAAATGCATCATTATAGAAACCAAGAGCAACATGTTACAACATCTATCCAATCCATCCATCCATCCATCCGTCCATCCATGCATCCAATCTATCCATCCATCCATACATCCATGCATCCATCCATGCATCCATCCATCCATCCATCCATCCATGCATCCAATCTATCCATCCACCCATACATCCATGCATCCATCCATGCATCCAATCTATCCATCCATCCATACATCCATGCATCCATCCATGCATCCAATCCATCCATCCATCCATCCA
The DNA here is from genome assembly GCF_016745375.1 of Pimephales promelas. Next base: position 3,025,612 of record NW_024121299.1, on the reverse strand, counting down.
TCCGTCCATCCATGCATCCAATCTATCCATCCATCCATACATCCATGCATCCATCCATCCATGTATCCAATCCATCCATCCATCCGTCTATCCATCCATGCATCCAATCCATCCATCCATCTATGCATCCATCTATCCATCTGACCATCCATGCATCCAATCCATCCATCCATCCATCCATCCATCCATGCATCCATCTATGTATCCAATCTATCCATCCATCCATCCGTCCATCCATCCATGCATTTATCCATCCATCCAATCTATCCATCCATCCATCTATCCATCCATGCATCCAATCTATCCATCCATCCATCCCTGCATGCATACATCCATCCCTGCATCCAATCTATCCATCCATCCATCCGTCCATCCATCCATGCATTTATCCATCCATCCAATCTATCCATCCATCCATCTATCCATCCATGCATCCAATCTATCCATCCATCCATCCATCCATCCCTGCATGCATACATCCATCCCTGCATCCAATCCATCCATCCATCCATCCATCCATCCATCTATGCATGCATACATCCATCCATCCATCCAATCTATCCATCCATCCATCCATCCATCCATCCGATAGAATACTCAATTAAACTGAATGTGGAGGATTTTAACTGTGACAAGTTTAAATGCACATAACTAAGACACAAAGAGCTTGAACCTTGTATCCAGTGATAGTGCTGACGTGTCTGCGGGGCATCTTCCACCGGACACTGAATGCAGTGCAGTTCACCGTCTCCAACTGGATGTCCAGCGGTGGACTCAACCTCTCTGAGAGGAACAACAGATCACCTCACAGATATAACACAACATAAATACTACTTTATCATTCATCAGTTCATATACATATCAACATTAAACTACATCAACATAAGACCAAAAACAGATCTTGCAGATGCTTACTTTAGCAAACAGCTAATAATTATTTAATGTAACTCATTCAATGCTGTTGATGAGAAAGGTCGTAACAAGAAAAAAAAAGGAATATATATATATATATATATATATATATATATATATATATAAAAACAGGCCAATTTTAGATGCATTACAGATGATGCTTGTGGACAAGGTCATTGCTAAATGTCTCGCACACACAGTGTGTGTGTGTGTGTGTGTGTGTCGCTGCAACCCTAGTGAAATATCCTATGGCATACTATGAAAGTCAATGGGGTCCATCGGTTACTGACATTTCTTTTATTGAATTGAAATATCTTTAATGTCCCTTAGGGGCAATTTAGTTCACAACTGGTAGCCAACACATACACAATCACACAAAAATGGATAAAAAACATGAGATAATAAAAATAGATAAAAATATAAATAACATGTACCTATAGGTTGTTGAGAAACCCAACAGCTAATGGTACAAATGTTCAATGTTTTATTTTCAACAGAGGAAAGAAATTCACCTAACTTACCCTATTGTTTCTACACCGTAAAAATGATATTTCAAAGTGGTAAATAAAACAAAGATTACTGGAGTATATTAAGAAAACACTATGTGTACTGTAAAGTTGCTGTTTGAGCATAAATCCATCATTGTCTGACTCCGGTTTGAACAATAAAAGGTTAAAAGTTTTTTTTAATTTTCCGTGCATGTCTATGTGAGGTAAAAGCGTAACGGCTGTTGTAGCTCCGCCCCCTGTGCTGAGAGTAGACACTCATTTGCATTTAAAGGGACAGACGCTTTTGCTCACCCTCAAAAGGTGACAATTTTAACATGCTACATATAAATATCTGTGGGGTATGTTGAGCTAAAACTTCACATACACACTCTGGGGACATCAGAGACTTATTTTACATCCTGTGAAAAGAGCATTATACCACCCCTTTAAGTATCTTCATGTTTTTCAGTGTATCCCGTGATCCCATCATCAACTCATGCCTGCAGGTTTCACAGAAACGCATTATTTATTCCAAACGCATCACTTTCTCTTTTCAAGATATTGCTTTCCCATTAAAATAAACACACATCAAGACATTTCACTTAAAAGGTTTGTAGTCATTAGAGAAATTGTGTAATTTGATGTAGTCTGACTAATACGCTCGTTTGATCTTGGCTCTGATACATCTGTTATGAGTTGCAGGTGTTTGTGGCGCAATTAAAATAAACTACCTTCTGAAAAGACACCAATCTGAACCAAGATTAATCTAAAAACATACAAACAAAGCATGTTTCCAGAGCCCAGTGCAAAATTAAACCATAATGCACTGTGAAATGAATGTGAAATAACAATCTCAAATACACAGAGCCATAATAGATGTACTTATGAAAAGCAATTTAGGAAGGATCTCACATAATGAATTTTTTTCCCATGAAACTTAATACAATATCTGAAAAACACTTTACAATAAGGTTCATCTGTAAACATTAAAATTAGTTAACATGAACTAACGGCAAAATCCTTCTAAATAATTTATTAACTCTAGATAATGTCATCTAGTACAAAAAGTTGCATTGTTAATATTATTTAATGGACCTGAGCTATGAACTAACAATTAAGTTTAAAGATTTACATTTGTTAACTATAATGGGACCTTATTGTAAAGTGTTACCCCATATCATTTAGAAATTGCCAGAGAACTTCCAAAAGTCGTATGCTACTTTCCACTTTGGGAACAAAGTTACTTTGCATTTCATTACAATTTTGTGTAAAAATGTCTTAACGTTTGAAGTGCGATCAAATGAGTCGACGAAAAGAGGTGATAAAATCCCAGCAGCAATTACTTCTGTTTCATCACACAAAATAATGAGAGAGCATTGTATTGTGGGATACGGTATTTAATTGTTACAGCACATTTTGGAAAATGAAGTAGCTCATCCAGTATTTTATGCATACTAGAAAATTAAGAGCACAGTATGCAAACTATTTACTTAGTGTGTTTAGTGTCAGCACTCAGAATGCCATTCTGCACACAGCCCATGATTTACAACTCGCAATTGCTTGTCAGAAGCACCTAGTACTATATGAAAAGAAAAAAAAAATTATTTGAAACTCATTTTTATTCTTTTGGCAACTTTAAAGCTAAAGTCACAATACTAGCTTGATTTAATGGGATCCTTAATTCGAGAGCATCCCAGAACGATGTATATCATTAAGGTATGGATTTTAGGCAACAGAAAACGGAGATAACAAAATTGGAATTGATGTTTAAGTTTGTGTGACGGTGCAAGAAAACCTTCAGTGACCAAAAATGTCCCATTTTCATTAACAACTTTGAGTCAATACAAACTAAAGAGAAAAGGCTCCGGGCAAAGATCTTTCTCAACAGATGATGCAATCAGACTTATAGGAAAATTACATTTACCCAGACCAAATCTTAATAGTTCACTTCTACAGTTTCAATCCGTCCACTGTCATAGTGTGGAACCATGAGGTCTGAAACGAAACAGACCAAACCTGGCTATACTTGGCTGTAGACTTAGTCTTTTAATAAATCAAGACCACCAAATTAAATATCGCTTCACTAAAAAGCGCATTAAGGTTAAGCATCTCCATATACCCAAGGGGACCAAAGGGACAAGCACCAATTTGAAGCATTTCATCTGAAGTGTCAGTTATCAGAGGGCTTGTTTATCTGAAATGACTGATGGTTTTCATTACTCTAAACTGTTGGCTATGGGCATTGGGCATGAGATCGTCCGGAGGGCATGTGGAAGCGCCATACAGCGCTGACCCTGCCGTATGACTGCGACCTCAGATGTCTCTGTGACAAATCACCTGAACATCCATCCATCGGAATAGCTGAAAAGTTTGTCCTGGGTGATTACGGGACATGAAGAAGCTCCAAAAGTATCATGCATGCTTAAAAATGCGTGAATGTCTTGTCATTGCATTGGCGAAATATAAAGAAGAAAGGTCTGATGCAAAAAAAAAAAAAAAAAAAAAAAAGTTTGACAAATCAATAAAACACCATGTGATTTAAAGACTTGCGTAAAAAGCTAGTGAAGATTGCCTATTGTATTTAATGCAATGACATACATGTCCAAATAGCCTATTTGAGGTTATTGCATAATAATAATAATAATAAAATCATCATTAAAAAAATATGACTAAATTTGAAGAAATGAAAATGACACTCACCTGACTTCCGTGCACTAGACTTCTTTGCGCAAAGAGCGCTATTCCACATCCACACCAATGCAAGAAGCACCATCACTCTCTTCTGGAGGCGCATTTTCAATCCTTTATGATTTTGGAAATACTGATCGCATAAATATGAGCTTCAAATTCTGCTGTTCCTCATTCTAAACTCCCGTAGATAATAAAGCGCTGAAAGTTCGATGTAGCCTGTTGCAGACGCTGAAGCCGGTCTGATGCGATTACTGTCTGCTGGTGATCACACACACATAGCCTACACTCCTCATGTGCGGGCCCTCAGGAGCCCCGACGCGCGCGATCGACGCCGAACAACTTCTACATCCACGGAGCGCCACGACACACACACACGCGCGCGACTCGAGTCCGTGAATCACACTCAGACGCAAAGTTTCTTCTTATTCCAGAGTGTTTTTGAGCGGAGCGGTGAGGAGAGAAGGCAGGGACACTCGGAGTTAAGAGGATAATAGTCTAATCTACACAGATGGAGACTTGAGCTCGCTTCAGTAACTCTGACCAATATAGCAACACGGAGACTGGTCGATACACTCGCACACACTGAAGGATGATTGAGGGAAAGTTTCAGCGGTAAAGGTGCAGATGATGGACGGGGATGAGTGGACATTAGATGAACTTTGTGGTGGGTTAAGTTAAAACTATTAGATAGATAGATAGATAGATAGATAGATAGATAGATAGATAGATAGATAGATAGATAGATAGATAGATAGATAGATAGATAGATAGATAGATAGATAGATAGATAGATAGATAGATAGACAGATAGATAGATAGATAGATAGATAGATAGATAGATAGATAGATAGATAGATAGATAGATAGATAGATAGATAGATAGATAGATAGATAGAAGTTGTCCTGTTCATGTTTTCTCTTCTCTCCTTCCTCCTTGAGAATATGAGGAATCAACCGGAAATTGAGGAATTCATAGCTGTCTCAAAGCAATCATTTCTGTTATAGAATTGGATGTTTATGTCAAATGGGGGGGCAATCATCTGCACTAAATCATCTGCATTTTTCTGCATTGTCTTCCCTGCTAAAATCAAAGGAGATTAATTAAGTTTGATGATTAAGCAGCCTGATTAGTGACAACATTCACTGTGATTACTGACATTTTAATTTAGTCCAAACACACACACACACACACACACACACATTTAAGACTGCTTCATCACATAAACCCATAAACCAAACCCAACTTATAAACAGATATTGTATTACATTATTTAATATGATATATATTATGTGTTTATAATATAATAGTATAATTATTTTGAATATATAAATACACGTGTTATTAATATATCAAATATTTATATTTATGTATAATATTAGTTTTGTATAAATATATATAAAGTATATAACATGCAAATATTTCATGTGTGTATGTATATATTCATGTGTGTATATATACAAAATAATTGTACACACCACACACACATATATTATGTAAACACAAACTTTTATTTTGGATGCGATTAATCGCGATTAAAGCGCTTCAAATCACTCACTAGCCTACTGTAAAGCTTCCTTAAACAAGGAATATCAACCAACATAATAAATTGACTTCATCAAACAGTAAATATGAGCTAAAGTAAATAAATCATCTTGGTAATAATATAAGCAGAAGTCAAACGTGAGCATATGCATCGAGTCTGTTTGCTATACGGCCAAAAGTTTAGGATGACATTGATGTAAAATGATCCTTTTGTGGCTTTACATCTGAAACTATTTCACATCACATATAAGTTCTGGAAAGACATTAATTCATTTTTAGTTGAAAATATTCTTCCTGAGTTCTCCCTGTACAACAAAAATGTAATTTTTGGTTGTTTTAGTGACTGTGTGGAAGGACAGCGGTGCACTCTTTCTAGTAAACCTAATCTTATTTATTTGTTGCCAAATTCCATATCCATAAATGTAAATTCAGTAATAAAAAACATATTTTTTCTGTGCTAATCTACTATCTCTTCCATGCAAAACTAAAAAAGCTGTTAAAACTGTGGTTAATTGTACTACTTTTAATGTGTTTATTAGATTAAAAATCTTGTGTTTTTTCTCTTTTCTTTTTCGTGGGTATTTTTTTTTTTTTTTAAGTTTCGCTACTTTGATTGTATTGTTGATTACTTTCAATAAAGTAGCCTATAAAAAAATAAATAAAAAAAGATGCTGAGACTAGCGTTGATAGAGACGCACATTAAATACACCTGATTATATGCGATTGCAAGACATAATCATCCAAAAAATAATTTATACAAAAAAAAAAAATCTGTTTGCTACACTCACTCGATCACTCCATGCGGAGGTGAACGCCCCCTGCTGGAGATGGGCGGAGAAGGGCCTTTAACGGCCCATATTATTGGCTTGACTCGGAGACCTACACTAAAACAGTCCCCCGAGTCAGACCCCTCGTTCGAGACAGCGCCTATCAAATTGTATCGGATAAACATGTGAAGAACACTGTTTTTAACACTGTATATTAATAAATGACACGATCATTCGGAGATGGTCAGAAGTAGTTTCTAAATTGTGGATTCCTTATTGCAGATATTTGTTTTTATTTATGTGTGGGTCAGATGAGGAACTACGGAGATGAGAGGAACAATTACTGTATCTTGCATTCTCTCACAAAAGGTTTTATTTGTTGTCTCAAAAGAAAGTTTCCCTTGAATCTCCTATATTTTTTTCTGTCAATATGTCGAGGGGCCCTCGACGAGGGCTCTGTAGGGATCTGACTGTTTAAAGAATTTGAAAATGAAAGGAAATTTTTTGCATCGTTTTATTTTGCCATTTTCTTTCTCTTCAAATAAAAACAAGTAAATAACTCTGCTAGCCTAGCTGTTGATCTTTTCATATTGTGATCCCATTTAGAGTACTAGACCGGTAGAGGGAGTGTTTGTCATGTAAAAGAGCGCTGATCTCAAACTGAAACTGGAAATCCATTTAATCAACAGGTTAAATGCCAACCAAAATACATAATAGCAGGTTCATTGTGGATATAGCCTAGAGGTATTGTTTTTATCCCTTCAGCTCGGAATTATTGTGAAACGAGACAATAGATCATCACTTGAATATAAATTATAAAATAATTCATTTGTGAGAAACGACAAAGTAGCTACATTACAATAACGCTGCTCTCACGTGCTATCGGACATTTCCTACTTCCCACTTCTGAAGTCGTGATTACGAGATTCACATTTTGACTTGAAAGGGCGCAATTCTTTCCCCTTTTTTTCTTTTACCTAGGGAACTAATATTTACCATAGCACGTGAAGGCAGCATTCATTTCATAATAGAGTTACTGCAGCGCATATCTTTAGCGATCTTTCCAGCACGTTTAAATTATACCTAGGAGGCGGTTTGCTTCGTCGATGATGTCACTCAGCGTGTTTTGATTGAGCGCGCGAACTGTTCACGCGCACTGCACATCGTCACAGCTGGCGCGAGAATGACCTGGACTCACTATGGACATGGACAATTAAATAATCTATGCAATTAAAAAACTTTATCTGATATATTGAAGTGGACGTATAGCAACATTAATATATTGTGGATCATATGTTAAAGCGCCGTCAGGAAGAGGCTGATGTAGTTTGTCAGCAGAAGAACATGAGAGCTGAAAGGAAATATAATATGCACTGTTTTTATTTTATAAATGTTTTCGGAAAGCACCTTTGGCTCTGTGATCATCAGTGCTGATGGCAGGATACACAGAGCTGAACTCAGGTGAGTGTATAATCATACATCCTTTTCAGTGTTTTTTAAATTGTACTTGGGGCTTTATACTACTATTTATTCTACTACTAGTTGTGTTAAATTAAGTTAAATTATTATTATAGTAACCAGTAACCAAGTGTGTATTTTATTAAACTTAATGCAAATTGTTTTAGGGCTAACTTATATAAAAATATTAATAATAATAATAAAGCTTTATTAAATTAAATTAAATTTAGAAAGTGCTTTTTTAACGCAGCTAGTCGGTAGTTGTAGATATTTTTAATTTTACATAAATAATTTTCTTTAATAATAACATCATATTAAGTTATATATTTAAGATTATTATTGTCATCATTACTTATAATTATAACAAATTTAATTTACGAAGTGCCTTTTTTCATTTAGTGGCTAGTCCTGTTGTTTTTATTTTTTTTAAAGAAGTGTTTGGGGTAATATAATAATAACAACAATAACATTATACTATCAGTTAAATAATAACAATTATTAGTAGCCTATTATGAAAGTGTCTTTTTTGCAGTAGCTTAAACTTGCTTGACAGAGAAATTAAGTAAATGAATAAAAACCGCAAAAAAAGCAATATCTGTCTTTACTGATGTATTAATTTAATGTTTTTTATTATTATTATTTTTTTAAAAAAAGGTATGTGATGTAAATGTGATAAAAATACAATACAATAAAGGCTGATTTACACTCTAAGACAACGGTCTGACTGAACTCCATGTGTTATGTGAGTGTGTGCCGCCCGACACAGGCTCTCTGAGCTGAGGAGAGGGTAAGATGAAGATTTGGGCTGTGATGCTGGCGTGTGCACTGATGCTGAGCGGCGTGTCGTCTGTCCCGCTGTGTCTACAAAACCCCAAAAGAGCCGGACACTCTCGCTGTCCACAACCACACACTAAGTGTCCGCAAAGACTGGACCAAAATCTGCCTGATGCTCGTACCATCAAACATCCGCAGCCGAAAAGTCACTCAGGTCAGGACAAGCTACTTGATTCTTATTATTAAATAAATAAATGTCACATGAATACACACAGGTGTGATAAAGCGCGTTTCAGGACACACCTGATACTGTTGTGGTGGTTAAGTAAAGCAGTTTCAGGTGACCCATTGTACCTGGGCGGGACACTAGACACACACACTACTCTAGTTCGATCAGCTTACAACTCATCTATGTTTAGAAAACCTGTATATTATCTGGTGCCTGTGGACAAAAGCAGTATTGTTGCTAAAAGCTGTCAGAATAATGCGAACTATATCACGTTATGGCTCTTTGATCGCTCTTACTCGCACTCAATGCGGGGTACCGTTTCACAAAGCACATCAAAACATTACCGTACACTGTCCAAATATAATGAGCAATGCACTTCAAAAGGGTCATATCGTTTATTATTATCAGTCCTTTTTGTTCTTGAGGTCCCCTAACCAAGGGTTTTTCCAGCATTTTACATGCGTCTCCGCGTCCGTTAGTTGCTCAACAGTCCTGTCGAATACGTTATTAAAGAGAACTGTTATATATAGAAAGTAGACAGTAATGAAAAGTTAATAGCATAAGCCGTGTGGTTGATCTCCAGTGTTGCGGAGCAGAAATACATAATCATGTTTGGCTTGGTCCCCTCAAAGTTGCGTTGGATTTTTTCCTCAGTGGAAAAGTTATAAGGGGCCGGCGTCCGTCTATCACTGGTTTCCAAGTTCGTAGACTAAATATATAGGCTGTAATCTGTGTGTTTACACAGCTTTTTTAAAGCTTCACTGTGTAACTCTTTTAGTTTATTCTTAGCTAAAAACACTTAGTTCTTTCAAAAATATATGTGCTCATTAGTGTATATTTACTTCGTTCAAGTAATAATGTATTCTCGTGATTGTATAATATGCCATTGAAAATACATACGGGTGGGTTCTAATGTCGGTCGCCATGTTGACCCTCCATCTTGAAAGTACATTAGCCAAAGAGGGACATACCCGTTAATTCAAGCTTTACGTTTGAACGAGGTCGAACTGGAAGCCATGTTAATCTTGGACTACATTGGCCACCGTAGGAGTTAAAACGAAATCAGAATTGAGAGGAACAGAAACTAATATTCACTGGATGGTCATATACCTTTTCACCACTAGATGGGGGTAAAAATCACACAGTGTAGCTTTAAAAATAGCGGGTGCTATTGTTTCGTGCACGTTCGGCCAATCAGCAAACACTAACGTCACGGATAGTAGACCCTACTCTACTAAATTAGTAAATTAGTTCCTCCAAAAGGAGTTCCTTGAACTAAAATTAGGGCTGTGCAAAAATTAATTGCGGTTAATCGCATCCAAAATAAAAGTCTGTGTTTACATAATATATTTGTGTGTGCTGTATATAATTATTTTGTATATATAAATACCTATGCATGCATGTATATGTTTAAGAATGATTTGCGCTTAAATTCTGTATATATATATATATAAATAAATACATAATCTATATTATATAAAGATAAATATTTTTAACACATTTTCTTAAATATATACATGAACGTGTGTGTATTTATATATACAAAATAATTATAAACACCACACACAAATATATTATGTAAACACAGACTTTTATTTTGGATGCCATTAATCGCAATTAAGCCCTAACTAAAATAGTTCCTAGTTCTTTTAATAAGCTATAAATTACAGACATCTTAAATCATCAGACAAATTACAGGCGTCTGAGGACGATTTCTCATTATTCATCTTTATTTTCTGATTCAATCATAGGCTCGTTCTTACTAGATCACGTAGTAGATTTGCACATGACGTCACGGTTTACACAAATTCGCATTTTTGTAGCGTACAGGGAGACTAATGTCCAAAATGTGTATTTAGGGGGCATTTAAACAACATAATATGACCTTCTCAAAGCATGTATATACACAAAGAGCATAATCTGTCCACATAAAACTTCCTCGTTCAGGTTCAGACTGCTCAAACTGATATATCTGTGGTGTAAATGTGGGGACATCTCTTTCCTCTGTCCTCAGACAGCTTGCCCGCTCCCGACTCAGCCTTCATCCACAGATTCAAGAGATCCCCGAAACGGAGAGGTTTCCTCCGTAACAAGACGGACAGGAAGAGGCCGAGTCGTGACGAGAGAGAGAAAGGAAAAAACAGAGCATGTGCACTAAGACAAGTCCAGCTGAAAGTGTCAGATCTGGGCTTGGGCTATCGGAGTCAGGAGGAGATGATATTCAGCTACTGCAGCGGCGTGTGTGTAAACTCACTCACAAACTACGACAAAATCCTCACCAGTCTCGCCGGCGGTGATAAAAACACTCTGCACAGCTCGCCCCCCACCGCCTGCTGTCGACCCGTCCAATACGACGACGACCTGTCCTTTCTGGATGACAACCTGATGTACCACACCATGGAGAGGCACTCGGCACGGAGATGTGGCTGTGTCTGAGCAGCTGTGGGAGACAATGACACAAGACAATTTCAGGTTGTATGACTTGGTTGAGGGAACCATCATGATTGCATTTCTCTGAGAAGATACAGGATAGGGGAATTTCAAGAATGGTGTTGCAGGATGTTAAACTCCATGTTTTTAAAAGTTCTTGGTGTCTTTTTGACATTTAACCTCCACTAATGTGGAGAATTTAAATATGTTCAATGTTAAAGGGTTAGTTCACCCAAAAATGAAAATTAAGTCATTAATTACTCACCCCCATGCTGTACCAACCCCGTAAGACCTTCGTTCGTCTTCGGAACACAAATAAAGATATTTTTGATTAAATTTGAGAGCTGGATCACTACCACATTGGCTCCTAAGGGACTGCCTCTTGACGGCCCAGAAAGTCAATGAAGAAAATGTTTAAATATCCCAAGTGACTACCGTGGCTCAACTATATGTTTATCAAGCAACGCGAATACTTTTTGTGCGAAAAAACAAGCAAAAATAACGAGTTTATTCGACTATTTCTTTTCTTCCTTGTAGGCCAGAACGAGACTTCCTTATAGATTTCCACGACGCATGCGCGAGAATTGCGATCTGAAGTAGTGTAAGCTGGTGTACGCAGATCGCAAATCTCGCGCATGCGTCGTGGAAATCTATAAGGAAGTCTCGTTCTGGCCTACAAGGAAGAAAAGAAATAGTCGAATAAGCTCGTTATTTTTGTTTGTTTTTTCGCACAAAAAGTATTCGCGTCGCTTGATAAACATATAGTTGAGCCACGGTAGTCACCTGGGATATTTAAACATTTTCTTCATTGACTTTCTGGGCCGTCAAGAGGCAGTCCCTTAGGAGCCAATGTGGTAGTTATACAGCTCTCAAATTTAATAAAAAATATCTTCATTTGTGTTCCGAAGACGAACGAAGGTCTTACGGGGTTGGTACAGCATGGGGGTGAGTAATTAATGACTTAATTTTCATTTTTGGGTGAACTAACCCTTTAAAAACAGTACCCAACTGAATTATTTGATAATTCATTAAATTATATATATATGTATTTAAGTACGTATTTGTTTTCCCCTAGTTATTTTTTCATTGTTATTGATTCTGTTTAATAAAAAAAAATACTAAAAAGAGTACTCATCTTTGCGTTGTTTCACAGTTAGGCTAGTCTTACAAGTTTTCTTTAAGACTGTTTTTTGAGTCAGTTACATAAAAACATAGATTGGACTAATTTAATACTGAATAGTAAGACCGTATTGATTGACTCAATGTAGAGCTTGGGTTTGTGGAAGAAAGATGTAAAAATAGTGATGATGGAAATGATTAAGAGACTGAAACCAGAGATATGGAGCGTGTTCGTGACCTGATCTCTAATTCAGAGTTCACGTTTCGGCCACCGCACACACCTGTGTCATCACACACCACACAGGACATCATTAATACACCCGCCAACAAGGAACAACCATGTTAATGCCATTACCTCAACATGACAAACACAGGCCCAGCTCAAGAGTAACACTAGTAATTAGTCATTAGCTGCTGTAAATCTGTAATGCGAGCACTAGACTGAGAAACAGGAGAGGGAGGCTGAATGTATTGGGTTCTGGAAGTAAAAATCCTCTTTTTTATGATATGAAACTAGAACAGATCTATTATGAGCTCTGAGGTTAAGTGATGGGATATGCTTCTGATTTGTCACAAGACAAGTTTCAAGATCCACAAAAGAAAAAACATTTAAAAGTTTGTACGTCAGTAAGATTTTTTTTTTCTTTTTAAGATTGTCACTTGTCATACACATAAGTCTTGACACTCACCATGGCTGCATTTATTTGATCAAAAATACAATAAAACAGTAATGAAATATTATTACTATATAAAATAACCTTTTTAAAATATTTTTATATACAGTATATTTTCATTGCTGCAGTTCTCAATGTCACATGATCCTGATGATTCGCTGCTCAAGAAACATTTCAGATTACTATAATCATTAAAAAAAAGTTGTGCTGCTTCATATTTCTGTGGAATACAAAAAATTCAGGATTCTTTGATGAACAGAACAGGATTTATTTGGAAAAAAAATGTCTTTACTGTAATTTATTATCAATTTAGAGCATCCTTGCTGAATAACAGTATAAAACTGTTTTTGATAACATAATTTCTTAGGCAAATACGCAGCTTTGCCATTACAGGAATAAATTACATTTTAAAATATATTAAAATAGAAAACAGTTTTTTTTTAAATAATAATAATATGCAAGAAAGGTGCTTATTGCTGTTATAAAAGTGTTGTTTACATCGCGCTTTTCTAGTATCCCGTTTATGTGTGCGTCAATCTATTTAATATTTTTAAGATGGCTGTGATCTGCATTTAAAATTCCTTTGTCACTTTATTTCACTTTTTTAATGGGTCAATAATATAAATGTTTATATCCTAATAAAAAAGCCTAAATAAAACGTGTTCATCATTGTAAAGCGGTCTCTTCAGAAATGTTGGACTAAACCGCTCTGTTGGTTTTATTTTATCCCAGCTTTTATGTAGTGTTAAAAAACTGAAACAGGATCAGCGTTGTTTACATCTTGCAAATGAAGGTGAGTAACGTTAATTAATGAGTTAATTCATCTTAATATTTTGCTTTTTAGGGTGAAGGTAATAAAGCAAGGGTTTAATGGCTGACAAGCTGTCTAGAGTGGCAACAGGACACTGACACATCTTGCTTAACGTTATTTCTCTCGTGTGGGTAACTTACTTGTGGGTTTTTTTTCTTGGTTAAATCTCATTGAGACTAGCCTACTTGAGACTGGCATGAGTTCTCGGTTCCTCTCTTTTCCTCTACGTCCGAAATGTCAAACCTGACTTTGTTTACGAGTCTTTCAGTGTTGGGATTTCAATGCTCCGTTTTATCACGGCCCTCTTCTCATTGTCTTTACATTGTCATCTACTGACAAGCCAACTTATTAAATCAAAATGTACTTTAGAAATGTGTTTTTAATTTTTTCAAACAAGAAAAAAACCTACGTTGCTAACGGTTTTGCGCAGTGATACACGGAACCTTTGAGTGATGCGGTTGTATCATCGTGAATAAAACACACAGCTATGACTAATCAGTTTTTACTGTTTTGATTAAATAAATGCAGCATTGTTGAGCATAAGTGACTTTTTAACCGGTACTGCATACATATAGCCTTCACATTCCAGGTTTAAAAATGTACTTATTTTGAAAACGAATGCAAATAGTCTAAAAGGAATACTGAAAGAATTGCCCTTTATAGGCCTACTTTATTGCTTTGTGTCCATTTTTATTTATTTATCTGGTTGGACTTTCTAACTAAGGTTTGCTGAAATGCCAAAGCCACTGAAAACCTTGCAGTCTCGTCTCACTGCCTGTATCTCTTACCGTTTTCTTTCTGTTCAGCTTCAAGCTCAAAACTGCAGCTGGAGTCAACAAGTCACTATCTAAAATAGCACCCAGATTTCAACTCAAGTGATCCAGCAGTTTCATTACAGTGCATTGTGTGTGTTAACAGATGACTTGCTATCCTGAGCAGAATGAACACATCTCTTTGTATGTTTAAGGTAAAGACTCGAGAGAGATGTAGAGGGTGTTCCCAATTCATTAAAACACATTTACTCCTCACTATGTGATTCATTATGCAATACAGGGAATTGAGACAACAGGTGAGCAGACGCAGACCATGGGTTTCTTCATTGATGGGAAAGTATAGCATGTACACCAGCATTGGGAATCATAAAAATCATCTTAATACGACAGGCCCACTGTACATGTAAACAAGTATAGCTAAATTCAACAACTGGGCACTTATCTGTTTCTTTCATCAGTGTAAATCACGTATTCTCTCCATCATGCAGGCTGTAGCCAGTCATAACATGCATTCTTCTCCCAGAATGATGTGAAACACCTGTTGTCCTGTTTCCAGCACCTGTTGACAGGTAAAGCAATGAGATGTTCTACAGCAATAACTAAAAATGACACCAAAGAACAGATTAAGTTACATAATGTTCTTGTATAAAATCTTTTTTGGACTAATGAGATTTCACAGGGGGTCGTGTTACTTAAACATGCCCAACTTTAAAAGTTTCTTCGATTTGGTATAGACTGATCATGAGCCAAAACATTATATGACCAGTCACAGTTGAAGTGAATATCGTTTATCATCCTAATAAGGCCACGTATTAAGGGCTGGGTAGATTAGATGATAAGCAAAGTTCTCGTAATCAATGTAGGATGCAGGAATAAAGATCTGTGACTTCGGCAAGGGCCAAATTGATATGGCAAGGTGACTGGCTTTGAGAATCTCTTAACCCTCTGGGGTTGTTCAGCCCAAATGGACCCGAAAAATTAAAAAAAAAATTTTTTTTAAATCACAGCTTCCTCGGAATGGTCCGAAATTTTTTGACTGTTGGTATTTGAACACCCAAAAAAATTGGGGACGGGATAGTCTAAGTGGATGTAAAAAAATAGTCACACTTGGGGTGTTCGGGTCCAAATGGACCCGCATGGAAAAAGAATGGGAAATTGGCAAAAATGTGAAAATAGTGAGTTTTTTGTGCATACAATCTACAAATCAGCCACAATCTTGAAAAAAAGCACACAACAGTGAAGGGGTGAATCTATAAAACATCAAGAGTGCAAAACAGACATCCAGACACACACAAAAACACACTTTTATACACAAACACACAAATCGGATTATACATGCGTTTTGCATTTTTAAAATGCTCAGTTTGTCCACCAGATGGCATCCATCTCATTTCAAAAATTGCTTTTATGAGGCCTAGGCTTGACTCTAAAATGAAATACAGCTTTAAAAAAAAAATTAAATTTTTTTTTAAATATTTTTTCTATTATGTTCAATGGAGGGAAATTTTGTCATAATTATTGCATTAATACTAATTATAATTTTTTTTATTTTTGAAATTATCAAAACACCAAAAAAGAAAAGAAAAAATATAAAAAAACGAGTAAAAAAAAAAAATCATGATTCTTTTTTTTTTTTTTAAATATGAATCCCACCCTTTGGGTCCATTTGGACTCGAACACCCCGAGTGTGACTCTGAAACGAACAACCCCAGAGGGTTAAACAACAAGACTTGTGTTGCGTTTAAGTGGTGAGAATTGCCGAGTTTATAGTGTCTGAAGAGGGAAAAACCACAAACCTGCACCAGGGTGTTGGCCGCACAAGGCTCTTCGAAGCACAAAGGGCAACAAAGACTATCCCGTTTGGTCTGAGCCAACAGAAGGTCTACTGTGGTCACACAAAATTGATGATTACGGGAGGAATGCGTCACAACACAGTGTAGCCACAGACCAGATTGTCTATGAGCCCTGTCCACCGTTGAAAGAGTCTACAATGGGCACATGAGTGTCGGAACCGGACCTTGGAGGAGTGGAAGAAGGTCGCCTGGTTCAATGAGTCCCGTTGCCATAACATTTGTATTGAACATTACAGAAATAAAAGTAATAGCCATATGCTATTATGGAATAACTACGTTTGTTTCGGTGCCTCCTATCCTAAAACTACATTAGTCTCTCCGCTGAGCCCACCAGCTTTGGATTACTCTTACAATATGAGATGATATCGCAACACAAGGATGGCGTTGCCTGGCGTTTCATTAAATCATTTATCAATAATGACTGAACAACCGCATTTAGAGGGATAAAACATCTCTTAGTGCACGGCTGTATAAATATTAAAAGTACCATTCTTGTTTGGTCCTGAAAGTGCTCCAATATTCAATTAACCCTAAAACTGTATTCTGGACAAATGTGGGCAAAATAGTTGATTTATTTTGAAAAATACTTCCCGGCTTGATCTGAGCGGTACAAGATTTGTCTACTTTTCCTAAGTTTGCCTCCTGAACACACAAATTTTTTATGACTCAATTCTACAATGTTAAGTGGGTGAAAAAAAACAAACTCAATATAGTATTTGGGTCAAAAATGGGCACCCATAGAAATGAATGGGAAAAACTAATTTAGAGTATTCTAAAATAAGCCAAAATAAGACACCGGGTGACAGCAAAGTCACTTCATCTTTAGGTTTTAGCTCGAAGAACTTATTGGAATGATATTTTAATGTAGTTAAAAAATTCAAAAAAATAAAACATAAAATAAGCATAATTTACATAGCAAATATGGTACTTTTTGAAGTAAATAAATTCAAAAATACCCCCAAAATAAAAAAAAACACCATAAATGGATAGACAAAACTTTATCGAAGAAAGTGATAACATTTATAATAAATAAAAATTAGGATCACACCTGAGTGCCCACATTTGTCCACAATTACAGGATTACGGGCTATAAAGTGAATACGGTTTGAGGGTTAAATTGATAAAGTAAAAAGGGTAACACTTTGCTACATGTTTTAACTAAAGTAATAATAATATTATGCATAATTACAAGCAACACTAAAACATGAAAATACTATTTCAGTCTTTCTGCACCAATTTATCTCAGTGTTAACCTATACTAATAACATCACTCGGTATCCTTACATAAACACATTAAAATAAAGTGTGACCATGAAAAGTGCTCATTTCTTATTGAATTCTATGATAGAAAAAACCTTCACAAGAGCCGTCCAACACACCGGACGCGTCACCCCCTCTCCTCACGATATATACCTGTCAATAAAAAAGCATGCAAGGTAAAAAAATGCTCAAATATTAAAGTGAGTCGCAACCGGACAGGATGAGTCTTGCAAGTAAGAGAAGTAGAAAATTTATTGCAGTATTTGTTCCATCAGAGGCATGTGAGTCCCTTTACGCTGAGCAGGGCGACCTGTTATCGCAAATCTCCTTCGACACAGCCCTCCTCACAGACACTGCATGCTATACACAATAAATTACAGCCACACGGTGCTATCGTACAAAATGGACAAACAGCTCAACAGAGAGAATTATCATCAGCCAGTAAAGGAGGAGCTAAGCTATCGAAAGCTGCTTAACGCTAAGAAATTCGAAAAGCAAACGAGAAGAAAAAAAAAAAAAGAGAAAGAATTAAAGTAAAAACATCAACAAACTAATTCTTTCAACATTCAGTATATATTTAAATTTCTTTTATAGATATAAACAATATTTTTATGTTAAACTATGATACACTGGGAGTAGAAATCAAACAACCAGAAATCTGCTGCACAACAGCGAAGGAGCACCCATACAATGTTTCTCCGAACATTTTATTCCTGCGATACGACGATGCACCCTGGCGCAGAGGGCAAAATGTCACCGCCGGACCCAGAGTGCATCAGAGAGAGAGGAGTCTGTAGTGTAGAATAGCCGCTCGTGTGTGTGTGAGTTCATGTTTGGCTGACCCGGGACATGTGTTTGGCTGTTGCATTAGGCTGAGAGAATCTGACATGGGGAGGGAGGTATGCGAGTGAGTGCGTGTGCATGTTTACGTATTATTAGCTGGAGTTCCTGTCCTTGGCAGCGTAGAGTGAACGTAGAGTCTGCGCCACTTTGTGGTTGAGCTTGTTGCCACTGGTGAGTGTAATTTTTTTATAGATGATGTCGGTCTCTCTGATGGTGTCGACCCAAGGCACCAGCTTGCGTCCGTCGCGCCGCTTGGCTTCGGCCCAAGTGCTGGAGTAAGAGCCTGCCATCCAGTGGATGCTGTAGCTGTCGCTGTTCCTCTGGATCACGCGTGCGATCTGCGGTCGGTCTCGGTATTTGGGGCAGTGGATGGCGATGATGTCGAGCGCGCTGACCGACTCGTTCATGTTCGCCGACAGCTGGTCCGCGGAGTCTCCCGTACGCCTCCCGCGTCGAGACGCCTGTGAAGAGGGGTTAAAAGACTCTTAGGCTGACTCTGAAACCGTCCCCTATTCGTACTTTGCAGTCACGTGACAACCATGGATGCCTGGCGGGCAACAAACGGGTATTTTCAACGTAGAGTCCTGTCTTTTTACTAGCTATCAAGCCTATTAGCGAGCTAGCTGCATAACTATGGACTAGGACTAAGAAACCTTGCACACCGAGTCCGTTGCGTATTTCTTAAACCTTTGCGGGAAAAACGCAAAAATACCAAATGGATTCGTCAAGCAGTGAGGATGATTTTTGCCCTCTCTCTTATTGAAAATGGAAGAAAGAGAAAATATTACGTCCATCCAATCCTGAAATTGCGCCGAGAGGAAGGAGAGTTCCTTATCAAGGAGTTGCGAATTTATCCTGAGCGATTCAAAATTTACCTCAGAATGTCAGTGGGACGAACGCTTTGCTAGCGATTCTGGAGCCACATATTAAAAACAAGACCACCAATTTCCGTGAACCAATCGATTCTGAACGGAGACTGGCAGTGTGTCTGAATTGGACCAGGTATGGACACACACACACGGACAAACACACACCCGCGCGCGGCCCGTTGGAAGCGCTGGGCAGACAGAACAGGCTGTTATTGTGTATATTGTGCCCAAATAATACATTAGTTATCGAATAGGCTGCTCAATCACACCTTATTCGATCCTAAATTTCAATCTGATTGAAAGGGGAGGTTTATTAATTTCATAATCCAATATAGAGAAGAGAACATAAACACTTGATCGAATTGAAAACCGAAACTGAAAGCACGGCGCATATGTGCAATGATTTGAGGACGAGCTCCCCCCGGCCCTGAATTGTCAAAAGACCTCTCAAAATGCGAAAAACGCAGAAAATCGAACCCGATCCGATTAATTTTATGACGGACGAAAGTTTCGGAGGCGGTGTGCAAGCGTGACTGACATAACGTGAGGTCGAATTTTTTTTTTAACGTGCGAAAATTTCGGATGCGAATTTCGGACTCGGTGTGCAATGGCCTTAACTCCAAGGTGGAGGTGGTTAAATTGTATAAGGGACTGTTCACATATCGCGTCTTTTGCGTGCTCAAGTTCGTTATTTCAAATGTAGGCACACGGTATGCGCGCTCATAATGGAAGTGTTGCGGTGTGTCGCGTTCGTTTTTTCCAAGCGCGTCCGCGCCGCATCGGGATAAAAACATCTCAACTTTTCCTAATGCCGCAAACGCACCATAAGGCCGGATTCACATATAGCGCCTAAAAACGCGTAGAAAACGCTGGGCGCGCCGCATTCTCCATTTTCCAGGATGGTTGCGCTTCAGTTGGTTCTTGTCACATGACCTATTGTGTGCGTATGGTGCGCTTGCGGTATTCTGAAAAGTTGAGATGTTTTTATCTCGACGCACCGCGACCGGATCGCTTCCATTATGAGCGCGCATACCGCGTGCCTACATTTGAAATAACGAACTTGAGCGCGCAAAAGACGCGATATGTGAACCGGCCCTAAGCGCGCCCTAAGTAGCTCACGTGACAAGAACCAACCGGAGCGTAACCGCCCTAGCGCTTTGGAAAAAGGAGAATGCGGCGCGCGCCCAACGTTTTCTACACGTTTTTAGACGCTATATGTGAATCCGGCCTAAAGCAGACAAGGTTTTTTTTTTGATAATCGAGCAGTAATAATTCCTGGGTAAATAATATAGCTCTACTGTTCTCATTGAAAACCATAGATATCGCAAACCTCAAAACAACCTATCACACACTTCTGTTGTTGTTGTTAGCAAAATGGGACAGCTGCGTTTACACCGCCACCGGCGAGAGCGTCAAAGTGCCCAGAAGTCATTCATTTTTCAATTAATTTTGCCGCTCTTGCGGCGCGGTGTGAACGTACAGTTAGCCTCATAACACAAACAGCTGACTCGACGAACCAGCTGGTGGCGTTGATTGACGAAACTACATGATCATAGACTCATTGTATTCAAACAAATGTTGAAATTACCTTGAGTGATGGAATGATCACTACACAGACGTGTGTTCCCCTTCTATTAATTCCTTTAAGAATAGGCTGGATGCATTTTGCATGTAAAAAGATGTTATGTATAATTATAAAGTTTGTTTGTATTAAGTAATTAATTTTATGTAATTTTTTTAGGATGTTAGGAAACCTCAATTTATGAAATTAATGTGTTTTTTTTATTTTTTTTAAATGTGAATTTGTATATACATCTAGTTTGTATTTTTTAGAGTCTGGAATAGAGGATTGTGTAATCCTGTACCAGAAATCCTTTCAATAAACAGACGTGTAACGTTATACTGTGAAGTGTGAAGGTTACTTATCTCATTTGGTTAGTGCAACCAATCGCACAACAACTATCTGGTGTGTCATTTACACCTCGAAACACCAACTTTTGTATAAAAACTAGCGACGTCCTGGCAAGATCCTTGACTAGTTTACTAGGTTTCGTTGTCAGTCAGTATTTGTGACGTCACTTGCAAAGTATGAATACCCTCAAATAGGGCATTATTTGACGGGATAGTCATTTGTAGTGGTGTCTAAAACCATAGCGGACATTGAGTGCACTTATTCAATCCCACATTGCACTGCAATAACGAGTGTACAGCCAATGTATGCTCAACAGCTGTCTGAATTCGCTCACTTTTTTTCATTTAGTCCTTTTAAGTGAACTCTATTAGTGGACAGTGATTGAGGGTTCAGGGGATGATTTTGGATTCAGCCTTAATATTCAGTAATACCGTATCATTGATTTGACTGCACTGGCACAACCTTGAACTGAATTGAGCTGAATTATTACTATTTTCTTAGTCTATTTGCTTTTCAGCCGATTCAAACTGTGCTATTATTGAACTGAATTGAATCAACAGTGAACTGAATAAATGACACTAATGTGTTCAGTACAGCTGCTTTAAAGCTAAACTGAATTAATTTGATAATTGATGAACTGCAACATCAACACTGTTATTGAACTGAATTACATAATGAGTAACACTTGCCTTCTCTAGAGATGTTTATATCTGAATTCAGCTTGTTCATAATTGACGAACTTTGCACCATTACTGAACTGAATCATGTGACTTAAGCTGAATATTAGCTGAATGTCATGTGACTTAAGCTAAATGAGTTGAATAATTACACTACTGTCTTTTTAGAGCTGCTTTAACACTAAAATTGTATTTTCATAACCGAAGAACTTGGCAAAATGAACAGTGTTATTTTCTTGTTAATCACTGTGAAGCTGCTTTGAAACAAGTGCTATATAAACAAAGGTGACGAAACACACAAAAACAAAACATGAGTAATGATCTTGTTTCAGTCAGACAGTTTCTTCCTGGCCAGAATAAGCTGGCAAGAGAATCAGACTGGTATGATCTTACCCCTGGTGTCCTCTCCTCTCCGTCACTCTCCTCATCCTCCGAGTCGAGTGTGTGGTGGTTTCGGGGGCTTGTGGCTGCTCCCCCCAGCAGTGCGGTGATGGCTTTATTCCTCACGTTTGCACTATTCTCTCCCTCCTCGTCCTCTTCATCAGGGTCCAGGTGCTCCATTAGCAACTTAAACTGAGAATCAAGCAGAGCATGCAGTATAAATCTCAACATCGACTTGAAGGTCCCCATTCTACAACACTATATATTCTCAAACATTTCTGGTGACCAATTTCTGCATCTTCTTTAAAAATGTATTTTATATATATATATTAAATGAACCATGATTCATTTTGTGAAGTTTTAAGTAATCCAGCAGCCTCTTGAAAATAATTACTCAATTTTATCTCAAGTGTTTTTTAGCATTTCAATTAGAAATGTGCGGTTGGCGGTTACAACCGTCGACTCCGCGGATAAACCGTGGATCGGGCGGATGACGTGACGGAAAAAATAAATATTTTAATTAAATTCGGGCGGTTGGTTGAACCAATCAAATGAAAAATATATGTATACATTGTTAAATATTGTTATCTGACCAGGGCCTGAAATTAACACCCGACCACCTGCCAAATGCGGGTGAATTTTGCTATTGGCGGGTAACACTGTCAATCTACCTGCCACATTGGCAGGCAGCCAATGAGAATTGAGTGATTCATTAGGATTTTTACATTTCAACGAAGTCCGCTATTGTGGTGGACTTTAGCTAAAATGTGGCGGCACATTACTGGGGTAAAGAGGCCAGCTGAAACAAAACAAACAGCCAACAAAAAGATGAGGATGAAAAAAAGAAAAGTAAAGAAGACATTTTAATACAAAGTGAACAATCGGCGGCAATGGCAAGGTTCGTGAGCGGCTGATTTATGACAGCGACTGTTGTTTCGTAACGTTCATGCGATCAGAAAGAAGATGAGGCTCTTTTTCTGACTACGTGTGCGAGTATTAAACTGTTGATGAGATGGGATGAGATAATGTAATGCGTCGCTGTTGTAGGTTACAGTACAATGACAGTTGCACAGATGTGTGTGCGTGTGCAACTGTGCATGTTGGGAGTTGGGAACCGGTGAGAAAATGTCCGGTACCCGGTAATTTTATCAGTAATAACAGTATTAATTTAGTTGATATTTCCGTTCCTGAACGCTGTAACTAAAAGCTGTTAAGAGTAAGACCTGTCAACGTGACTAAATCCGCCATCAACACAGCCGCGTGTGATTTGTTTACGAGCTGCGGTAGGTCTATCTGTTGAGTATATACTATACATGTTGTGTGTGTGTGTGTGTCTGTCAAAATCAATGAATAAAAATATTTTTTTTTTAAATGTATGTTATTAGAGTTATTATTACTTGACAGCACTTAAATGTGTGTTCTTACAAGTTAAAGAACAATATTGTGAAATTCCCGGGTTTTTTTTTTTTTTTTTTACGTTTATGAAAAAAAAAAATGGCTGGTAAAAAGTCTCTGTGGCAGGTGAATTTTTAAATCCACCTGCCACAGTGGCCGGTGGCCGAAAAAATTAACTTCAGGCCCTGTATCTGACTATACCTACATCAAAAAAAAAAGAGCACACTAAAAAGTAAAAAATTTGAAATTGTCAGAGACTGCTTGTTATTATCAGAGATGGCAACGGCAGTGAAGAATATACGCGACAAACTCAACAAAGGAGAATTAAAAACAAAATAGAAATAGAAGGTCAGAAAAGAGTTGCCTGGAATAAGTTTTACAGAGTGGTGAATCAGGATGACACCAGTGCAGGGTATGTAATTTTCAAAACCTGCAAAGTAGTTTATGTTCATGACAGCCACAAGACGGTTACGTCTAATATGCTGCATCACAAGTGTGCTGCTAAACCTCAAACCTCCACGAACACCTTGACAAGTTCAGTCCGTTAATTTAGGATATTTATTTATTTTGTGATCAGATTCACTGCTGATATTCTGGGAGCTTTTCTAGGCTGTCATCAGCAGCGCCTTGTATCGCCCAATCAGCGGACGGCAGGCGGGCGCGGTTTTGAAAGTTGGTGCAGATAGATGGTCAGACGGATGATGAGTTTTGTGATGTGGTTGCGGATGAAATAATAGCCCATTCACGCATCTCTAATTCCAATTAAGTTCAATTATTTTAATACTGTAATAATTATAATAAACATTTTTTTTCTGAATTTACAGCATCATTACTCCAGTCTTCAGTGTCACATGATGCTACAGAAATTATTATAATATGATGCTCAAGAAACATTTATGATTTATTATCCATGTTGAAAACAGTTTTTTTACATTTTTATTTCAGGATTATTTGATGAATAGAAAGTTCAAATAAAACAGAATTGATCTGAAATGGAAAGCTTTAGTAACATTAATCACTACCATTCAAAAGTTTGGGGTCAGTAAGAATTTATTTTTTATTTTTGGGTGAAAGAAATTAGAAAATACTTTTATTCATCAAGGATGAGTTAAATTGATCAAAAGTTACAGTAAAGACATTTATAATGTTAGAAAAGATTATATTTTAAATAAATGCTGTTCTTTCTATTCATCATAGAATTTTGGGGGGGGAAAAAAATGGTACACGACTGTTTTCAACATTGAAAATAATAATTTATGTTTTTTGAGCATAAAAATCAGCATATTAGAATGATTTCTGAAGGATCATGTGAAACTGAAAACTGATGTGTAATCAGCAACAGTAATGATGTTGAAAATTCAGCTTTCAAATTACATTTTTAAATATATTAAAATAGAAAAGTCATTTTAAATTGTCATAATATTTCATTTTTTTTCATCAAATAAAGCAGCATAGGTGAGCAGAAGAGACTTCATTTAAAAACATAAAAAATCTACAGTAGTTTATATAGATACATATATAAAATAATTTCCCTGTAGAAAATAATTATGCTCACATCGAGGTACTGTTTGACGATCTTCCTCTTCAGGTCGTAGGTCAGCTCGTCATGAACCTCATCGCGGTGGAGGAAATCAACGGTCTGCCGCGGGTTGAAGTTGACCGACGACTTCCTGTTGACAGCTTTATCGTACACCTTGGCCGACTCTGAGGGAGAGTACTTCTGAATTTTGCTGCATTGGAAGAGAGCAGAATAAATACAGTATATATAAAACCTACAGCAATAATTATGTTTGGAAGTTGTTGAGGTGCATGCTGGGCGTTTTGCTACCTGTCCGAGAAGCCGTAGAGGTTCTTAAGGTGTTGTTTGAGCACTAGCAGTAACAGTATACCCTGTGAAGCCCTAGCGAAGTCCAGGAGAGGAGATGCGTCATCAGGAAGACGCTCCATGACGGCATCAGCATCCTCGAGGTCAGACTCAGAATCTGACTCCGACTGCTTGGTAACCTCCATGGCCTTAGGCTTCCTAACTCTCTGGCCCTCCTCATCCTCCTCATAATCATCGCCGTCAAATTCTTCATCTCCGCTGTTCCTCTCCTCGTTCTGCTCTCCCCTTTCCTCCTCCGCACCGTTCTGCTGCTGCTGCGGCTGCTGATGTCGTCGCCGTCGCCGTCTCCTTTTCCTGCTTTTTCTGCCAGGGACCTTAATGAGAGACTGGTCCCAAAAACAGCCCGTTTAGAAATCATAGTGGAATTTCTCTCACAACCATCCATGATTCAAAAATGTGAAAGTGTGTCATAACCAATGTGTAAAAGCTAGTAATAACAGTAACACCCTCTTGTTTTACTTGTAAGACAATGATCATGTAAAAAAAAATTGTTTATAAAGCAAAAAACCTTGACGAACATTATCTAAGCATTTTGTGAGCTATGGACAAATCTTTTTTTTTATGGACAGATTCATTTTGATAACTTAGTAACTAGGGTTGGGTATCGAGAATTGAGTATCGATTGGAACCAGGACTAACTTTTCGTTTTTCCCGGAATCGTTCAAAAGTTAAAATTTCGATTCCTAGTTTCGATATTCAGTCCGCCGAACGGAAGAAGAAACCGCTGAACAACACCAACGAAGAAGCGTCTACCGGAAGTGTTGGCATAACCGCGCGAGTCAAACATGAGTAGCTTACGTCGGCGGTCCAAAGTGTGGCTTCACTTTTCTAAAAATTAACGAAATCTCGGCAAAATGCAAAATTTGTGACAAGTATTTGTGACCGAAGGAGTATTTCCTTCAGAAAGACCGTTGGTTAGCAAGGTTAGCTAAACTTTTTTGACCCTGCCTCTTAAAAGAATCGGAATCGAGAATCGTTAGGAACCGGAATCGAAACAAAGAATCGGAATCGGAATCAGAATCGTTCAAATTCAAACGATACCCAACCCTATTAGTAATAAAACTAAAAAAAAAATAATAATAGTAAAACTACAACTAATAATGGTTCAAAATAATTTTTAAATTATAAAAAATAATCAAATAAATATAATCATATAAAACATTTTTTACTTCATATAACGTTAGCCATTTTTGTTGATCACATATCTTACCATTTCATGTGTTTTAACAGCTAGATCGTGTTGCTATGGATGCAGATGTTCACTCCGGTAATATAATCGTTTTTAAATTAATAAACTCATTTTTAAATCAATATTTTGTGTCAAATTATTGATTTATTTGGTAGGTAGCCATGTTATAAGTGGGAAAATGTACAGCAAGGCGGTTGTTACAGCGAATACAGCGGTTGTATTCACTATAACAACTGTCTTGCTATACATTATCCCCTACTTTTATTTATTTATTTATTTATTTATTTCTATGAGGGCTTACAAGACAAAATAAGCACTATCAAGTGTGTTTAAACAGTGCGGTACAGCAACCAAACCAAATCAGCGCTGAAACGTGCTGCACAAACCACAAGCACTTTTACCTCTTTAAATGTCTGCAGCAGGTTGCTGCCTGATACAGACAGGGTGATGTCTATATGATGCATGATGAACAGCGGCTCCTCCTGACTCTGATAGGGGAAGTAGGCCAGATTATCAGCGACGAACAACAGCAGGCTCACCTCCATCTTCTGCTCGAACACAGAGAGAGAGAGACAGATGGAAAAGGTCAGTCTCAACGTCACAACAAAGAGCCAACGACAGGGAGAGACAGACACACAAAGACTGCTAACCGAGCTGTCGTCGAAGAGATTGAGCAGCGCGATGAGGAACGCTCGCCGGTGTTGTCTGTTTGCACGGACCATGCTGTAGAGGTGGGAACATTGAGCAGAATTGGACTCGTCCTGACGGAAACCACGGATCACAGTTCCTGATGATGCCCAGATGGCCTGCTGCACTTGGTACGACATCTTCATCCCTGCTACAGCTTTCATCTGTTGATTAAATTAATAAATAAACCAGCTATACATTCATCTAATTCTATCACATACACGCAATTTGAATATACTACTATACAAGAAACAAGAAAGCATTACAGTTTGGTTTAACCTAGATACTTCACAGTATATTGTGGTATCCCATGGTACATTCTTCCGATGTATTTGATTAATTGGTAAATAGTGAACTGGAATCCAGTTTATGAATATGACACATGTCAAGGTGTGCAGACTGATGCTCACATGGATAAATCCAGTGTACTTCTTATCAATCTCCACCAGCTGCTGGTCTGCTTTGTTCCTCATGGTGGGCTCTGGGTCCGTCCCCATGGCGATCAGATATGGCACACACTGTGATGGAAGGAGGACGGAAAAGTGACAAGTCCACGTTAGTTGCACGTTCTACAGCCAAGGTTGTGACAGTGATGAGTAGGCCCACACCCAACCTACACCTATTTTCTTTTACATTTCCTGTGTGGATTGTGGCGAATCAAATTTAAATCTATTAAAATTTGTTAAATAGAAAATTGCACTCTTCATCGTTACTGAAAGAACGGCCGAATCATGTCAAATGGATTTATGGAAGAACATTTACATACACTACCAGTCAAAAGTTTGGGGTCAGTAAGATCTTCTTTTTTGTTTTTTTGTTTTTTGTGTGAACGAAATTCTAACTTTTACATTGTAAGCTTAAATATTAAATTGCGAACAGCACAATTACAAATGGCAAGATTAAAAAAAAAAAAAATCAAAATTGATAGTAAAGCCATTCATAATGCTGTTCTTTTGAACTTTGAAAATTAAATGCACTAGGGTTTCCAAAAAAAATACTAAGCAGCACAGCTGTTTTCAACATTGATGATAACAGGAAATGTCTGAGAAGCAAATCAGCATACTAGAATGATTACAGCAGGATCATGTGACACTGAAGACTGGAGTAATGCTGAAAATTCACAGGAATAAATTACATTTTAAAATGTATTCAAATAGAAAACTTGTTTTAAATTGAAATATTTCACAATATTATTGTTTTTACTGAGCCTTGGTGAACATAAAAGCTGTGCATTCACATCGCCGCTGGCGAGAGTGGAAAAAAATCGCCGTGGAAAGATTTGTGGACGCCATGACGTAGATAGATTGCTTGGTCTTTTTTAAAACTGTATTTAAAGCAAACAAGCATGTCGATCATTATTTTTGCAGACTGACCAAGTAGGGTATCAGTTAACCTCATGCAATCTTTTAAATGTGAAAGTAATAAACTGATTGAGGGAAAGAACTTAATTATAGTGACATGTTTGCTAACTAAATAAACCAATTAAAAGCCATTTGTGTGGTGTGGCTTTTGTGTTCATGGTCAAGTATCTAATTTGCCTTCCTGAAAAATAAGCGTTGTAGCGTGAAAATCTTGCCTATAAATAGTGTAGTGTGCCTTCAAAAAATTCAAATCATCATCCTCTTCTCTATTTTGCTTGGGAACTAATGTGGTCAAAACCAAAGTTTACAGGGCTGCGTTCCCTGGAATCCTTTCAAAACGGAGCACTTCTAAATTCCGATTGGTTGCCACCGAACCGCATCATAGCTCATTACCATAAAGTTGACCTGACTTCAACTTCCCCTCGCCGCATTCGCGGGAGCTCGGTGTGAATGCACAGTAAAAAAAATCCTTAAATGGTAGTGCATTTCACAGACCTACTGCACATTAAACCAATGCATCTTATTAATATATGTATAAGGTTAAACAAAACAACATGCAAAGGGCTGGGAATGGGATGCATAGAAGTTAAAATTCTGCGCAGGACAAGTAATGATGACAATGCTGGGTTTAAAATGTCTGTATTGCTGAATGAGAGTGTGCATACCTGTACGGGGTGTATGAGTCCCTGGCTGAGGGTCAGAGCAATGACATTGAGGGCGAAGTGTCTTACGCTGGACTGCGTGTGGAAGAAAGACTCCAGCACCTGCTTCAAATAAAGCTGCATGATGGAACTGCTCATACCAGAGGAGATGTCCCCCATCTCTTTCAGATCTTCCTGTTTTGACATTTTCTGCCCTGAAAAAATAAAAACACAAGCTTTCTTTAAGTGTCCCGTTTTAAGGAGCAAGTGTGAAGTTATAGACCCTTTTTGCATCGACGTCACAATTACGTCATGCCGTTAGCTGGAGGCAAAACAAAGAGAAAACTGGAGGCAGCCAATACAAACCAGCACAGATTCAGCTAAATAGAGCTTAAAATGTCGTCTTTTTGTGTTGTTGGATGCCAGAATCGACGAAGTACAGGCTTCAATTTGAAATTTGATTGCATAAGGTTTCCTAATCTAATCGAAAAACCTGGTAAGAAAGAATAATCAAATACATATTTAAAAAAATTCATTTTTATTCTTTACATTTTCGTCTTCCGGCCTTGGCGCTGGCTAGGCAGAAATTCGGATCTTATTCGTGACCATTCAGCAAATAGGCATCTAAAGATTTATACGCCCTCAAGTTTCTCTATCAGGTAGGTGTAGATGTCAGGCCACTGACTCAACCGAGGTAACGTTAATCATGTCAGATCGTCCATCCATTGAGTGAGTGTGTACGGGTCGGCCAATCTGGTTCCGTCCTTTAAGGTAAACTTTTTCAAATAACAATCTTGAGTGACCTTCCATATTAAGATAAAATCATATTTTGAATTTTCTCCAGTCATTAAAAAAAAATCTCTATATTGGATCTATTATGGTTCATACAAAATCATACTGCCAAATGTTGAGCCACAGCACTGCCCTATGAATCTATGAATGATCACTTACACTCTCTGTCTGCCTCTTGCATGCGAGAGTCCTCCTCTTGGAGATACATCTGGAGGTTCTTCAACACCTGGATCTTCAGTGTGATGGAGCACCGATTATCAGACAGGAGCCCGTTATACAGAGACTTCACCTCTGGAACGAACATCTGACTCGGGTGCATGATGAAAAGAAACCCTGGAGAACGCAAGAGAGAGAGAGAATAAAAGAAAGGTTAAAAGGTTTATGTATCATTCAGTAATTAAAACATTGCTGTGATGCAATACATACAATTATTCAGACAAAAATTGGCTCTGCAAAAAAATCTGAAGCAGCAAACAATTGTGTTGTTACTGTTAACTCCAATTAAAGGGGCTATATGTAGAATTCAGAAACCCGTTAATTAGCAACACGAGTGGCCGTTAAGTGAACTGCAACAACACAAAGTTATTACATAAAATGTAAAACATGCAACAAAATTACTAAAACACTAAAATTACTAAATACTAAAATTCAAAAAAATTACCACCAAAAACACTGAATGAGTCATCTTACCCAACCCAATGATGGCTTTGCATCTGACTTCCTCGTCCTCGTGATTAGTGAAGTACAGTAACAATTCCAAAACCTTCTCCTTTATCACAACCTGTCAATAACAGTACAAGATCCCAGGATTAATCACAGAAGTAATTGACTGTTTGAAACATGCAATCTTGGGTTTAAAAAAAGCTAAAATAATGCAAGTATATAATGCAAATATCATAAATAATAGTATAATGCAAATATTAATATAATGCAAATAATAAAATTAAAAAATAAATAAATACTAATAAATAAATAAAAATATAATGCAAATATTATTCATGTTTTTATTTTTATCTTAGAATGCACTTTTATCTTAGAGTGCAGTTTAAAGTGAAAATTGTTGTGTTGCTAATGCTAATGAGCTGAAGTTAAACAGCAAACAACTACATGGCTACAGCTGCATGTAAACTACAACACGCTACGTATGGTGAAAGGTTGCAATACCTTAGTTGTGCCCTTGAACTGCTCGTAGTCAAAGTCAAAGTGTCTGCAGAGAGCTCCCACAGTGAAGAGAGATCTGAGCAGGGCTGCTTTGGTGGCGGCCAGTGCCATGTTGTTCGTACCCTCCTGATGCTGTAACTTTAGCTTAGTCAGAGCCCCATAATAACGGTTAAAACAGGCCCATACAAATTTATAATTATGAGTCACTTTATTCACTATTGCACCCAAACAGCTCACACAGTACTGGACAACCTGCGCAAAAAAAGAGAAAGTGAGATAGAACTTAGTTGTATGTGTAGAAATATGATGCAAGAGAATATTTGCAACTATGTGCACTGTAAAAAAATATTGTTGGTTTAACTTAAAGTAAGTAACCTGGTTGCCTTAAAATTTTAAGTTGATTGAACTGAAAAAAGTGAGTTAATACAATGAAGGAGATTGATTTAATCATCAGAAACTCGAAATAATAAGTTATCCGAACTAAATAAATTATTTAAGTTGATTTGACAAAAGAAAAAATGTCGTGATAACAAATCTTGAAAATATTTTTTTTACAGTGTGTCATCAAATGAACAGACAGCCAGTAGTTAATACAATTTAAGATTAATGAACCGTAGCATTTTCACCACTACGTTAAAAAGGTACACATAAGATTGTGACATTCTTGTGCGATTTTTTTAAATGTTAATCCAGTTATGTGATTTACTTTTACAAGTTTGTTAGTGTACATCACTTACGGTCATGCCATATTTTAAGATGAGCTTCATCAGGTCTTCTTCAATGGTGGTCAGGAAGTTCTCACTGGGGTGATCCATCAGAGGAATTACCAGCTCCAGGATCTTCGCAACATTACAAATCACCATGAAGTCACTCTGAGACTGTGAAAAGGACAAAAACAAATGCATTATGCATAAAAACAAATGAAAACGTTCTGACACGTGTACCTTGGCACAACATCACTAGGAATATACGGCCACTAGATGGCAGAATGACCTTAAATATTGCACTGTAGAAAGTGGTGCTTAGCAGTTGCCGCTTGCAGAGAGGAAAAGAGCACTTACACTGCACTTGGTGGTGAGGTAGGGCTGCATAGTCATGGCGTGCTTGACCATCAACTGCGGTCTGATCTTACTGAACAGATACAGCGTGGTGATGCATGCGACCAACCTCGTCGAGTTCACACTCTTATGCTCTGCACACAGACATCATCACAAGAGCAAAATAATTTACTTTGGGAAAAATCCATCCTCACACTCAATATAGCTTATTAGCCGAGACTCCTTCGTTGTGTGTACAGATGTGACGCAATAACGCATGCTTAAATCTCCCAGGTAAATCCATCAGTACCATTGGAATTAAAAACAGTATTACAAGCTTACCGTGCTGAATCGAGCTAAGGCAAGCAGATAGTTTTGAACACTGGCTGGTTATGTACTTGCTCAAAAAATTATTTTGGATAATTTCTAACCCAAAAAAGTTACGGACTGGAGCTTCAAATGCAACAACAAAAACCCCATTGAAAATAAACGAAAACTACAAAAAAGAAATGCGTAAAGATTTGTAGAATCACATCCGAGTGGTTTAACCCTCTGAGACCTAAGGGTATTTTTTAGGGCTGTGCAAAAATTAATTGCGATTAATCGCATCCAAAATAAAAGTCTGTGTTTAGATAATATATTTGTGTGTGCTGTATATAATTATTTTGTATATATAAATACACACACATGCATGTATATATTTAAGAAAATGTGTTATTCATATATAAAATATTTATATTTATATAATATAGATTATGTATTTATAAATATATACAGAATTTAAGCGCAAATAATTCTTAAATATATACATGCATGCATAGGTATTTATATATACAAAATAATTATATACAGCACACACAAATATATTATGTAAACACAGACTTTTATTTTGGATGCGATTAATCGCAATTAACTTTTGCACAGCCCTAGTATTTTTACAATTAATTTTCCGTCTGGTGTTATTTACTAAAAAAGCTTGTAAAACATCAACCCTTTGGTGCACAGACAATTAATTTGACACACCTCTTTTTTTTTTCTCAGGACAAATTGAACTTTCAGCATATTTGTGTTGCATTGATGTCACCTGAATGTAAAATAAGTTATGGGACCATATAGACAAATGAAAAAATAAATCGGAAATTGAATAACTCAAATATTTCTTGAAATCACACACAAATAAATAAAAGCTAAGCAAATTTCCTCTGGAAAATAGTTTGTTCATGTCTTTGGAGTCCTGGAGCACAGGGATAAACATTATAACTTGTACAGAACAAAAACTATTGACATTTTTCCAAAAGAAGTCCAGGCGTTTTGGGCCTCATGAAATTCACTGGTGCCAAGCCTCAAAACAGTTCCTATCAGCAATCACCCAGAGGGCCACATCACAGGCTTTGTATTTCTATTTGATTTATTCTTTTATTTATTATCTTCTTTTTATACTACTTTTATTCTACTATAATACTTTTTTACAGTAAATAAATAAATGGCACTTCAGCTGGGTCTATTCTGGTAATCTAGTTCCTCATCTGTCAAAAAGCTCTCCTGAAAATCCATCATCCTGCATGGCATGGCATCAAAAAAGGCTGTGAAAGGCTGATTTTTCTCTGTGAAACGCGCGTCTCCGTGCGTCTCTATCTCTCTCCACTATATCAGCGCTCGGTTCATGCGTAATGACGCACACCAATGTTTACGACGGATCAGCCTGTAATTGGTCAAAAACCATCACGTGAAAACATCACGTGATATCCAAAATGGCAGCTAGCATCGAGCGGAGTATTTATAAATTATGGACTTCAAGAGTATCAAAGTTTGATATTCGCGATTGCATTTATTGCTAAAAAACCTCTGAAAGGATGCACAAGTTCCAGGTTGGATAGAAAACCTTCTGTAAAGGCTAGAAAGACACCAAAGACACCCCCGTGATGGCTAGCTCGTTAGCTTTCTCCTGGAAAAAAACGCTAAGAAAATCGATAAATATGTCAGAGTTATGTAAACATTTATCGGAGGTGGCCTGTGTCCGTCGGTCTCAGAGGGTTAAAATCAAAATGTACATTGTTTTCGAAACAATTATTTGACATGAACCCTATGAAGCCTACTCTATTATTTGATTACACAAATTTAAGGCTTTTAAATATGATCAACATGATCAAAACTTTGCAATCCACAATACACAAAGCCTTCGGTCATCTGACTTTTTTTTAGCAAGTAAAAGGCCTTTTAGTAATAAAACAACAGAGATTTGATGAGAAAAAAAATGAAGCATAAAAATATATTTTCATACGTCAGGCTTAACAGGTTAATGAACTGAATCAGATTTCCCAAGTACAGAGCAAGTAGTATGTGCGTACCTGCAAGTGCCTCTTCATATTTGAGGATGTGCTCCACAAGATTGTCCACTAACTGCACACAGGCCTTCCTGGCTGGTTTATAGGAAGAATCCTCCTCTGACTTTAAAAGCTATAGAAAACAAAACATAGAAAATTGAAGTGCCACAGGCCTCCAAACTAGGATAAGGGGGCAGATGGAAAAACAAAAGCACTTACGTTCTGCAAGAGCTGCTCAAACCAGTCATAGCCAGTGTCCTTACAGGCAGCAACCTGAGGCAAAGAAAAGAGCAAGATCAGCTTCAGGATAAAGCACTATTTCAAAGAAAAGCCATTTTCACACTAGAGCTTTTGGTTCAGACACAAGTCCGTTTGACATCGATCTGAAAGCTGCTTTATTCATTTCAGTGAGCACCAAACTCGAGTCCACTTGAAAACAAGGGTTAGGGCACAAATCCTATGAACGAATCAGTAAAGCGAGACTGATGCCCTGCAAAAAGAGCAGCAATTGCATTTCCTTGTTGCTGATGTCTCCGGAGAAATAGCAGCTTATATTTTCTGCATTTCTAGCAAAGCATCTGTTTCAGACAGATTGAAGCACCACTAGAACGTCTTGTGTTTTGGTAATTGGTAGTTAAGCCAAAGGGATGAAAACATGCCTTCTCCAGTGTTACCAAGCTACAAGGACAAACAGCTGGCGAGGATTCTCACACTGATGATGCAAACATACTGTGATTTACAGTGACCCAAATTATACAAGTGTAAAAAAGACACCTGCAAGGGGCAGAGATGGAATCGAACTTGTGGTCAGACCAAACAAATATATAAATAGACATAAACAAACACATATAGTGTGAAAAAATGTGATATACTGACCACATCAGTGATGTTGAGAATCTTCCTATTCATTGTCTCTTTGTCGTGGTTGGCTGTGGGTGTAAACCACAGCTTCTGGAATGTCTCATTCACTAGTTTCTGCAGGGAGGAAAAGATAGTTCAGGACAAACCTATGACAACAAACATCAGAACAGTGGTTTTCATGAAAAACAAAGCAGAGAACATGACTGCACCTTGATGCCTTCCTCGTCATTGACCCTGCGGATCATCTTCACGCACATCTCGGTGATCTTAGAGAAGCTGGGCTGCTCTAAACAGATGTCTCTCAGAATCTTGATCACCCTTTTCCTCACGCTGATACCAGTGTCCTGAAGAGACCAAAAACAAACACTTTAAATATCTCATTACATGTATATTGACCAAAATATCAGGAAAAAAAACCCCAGAATGAGCCCTAGACATGGGTTTAGGCTAAAATGTACAGTAATATATAAAGGGAAAGTGCATATCTTAGGCCCTTCAATGGGTCACCATTAATTCTAACCAATTTTTTTTTTACATTTTTGTCCACACGACCTGCAGTGTGCCAAAAGGATTTTAAAAATTACAAATATTGGCTATATTTATAAATTAATATGAGATTGTGAAAGCTGCATGCACAATAATAAACAGTAAAATAATTAGAAACTATATATACACATTATACAAAGTCACATGATCCTTAAGAAATCATTATATATGCTGATTTGCTGCTCAATATTCAATATATTTTTGTGGGATACTGTGATATAATATTGATTCTTTGATAAATAGAAAGTTCAAAAGAACAGCATTTATTTGCAATAGAAATCTTTAGCAACATTATAAAAGTCTTTTGATCAATTTAATGCATCCTTGCTAAATAAAAGTATTAACAGATTACCATTCACAATTGTATTATTATTATTTCTCAGTGTATACACAAACATATGAAGTGTTCAGATGCAAAAGCCTCTAAATGCCATTTGAAATTTTCTTCTTTAATGATGATTTTTATCAAACTTGTATATTTAAGTTCAGTAATTTCACTTAAATGGCAATGATAATTACCTATTAATTGTTATTTAAGTGAAATTACTGAACTTAAATATACAAGTTTGATAAAAATCATCATTAAAGAAGAAAATTTCAAATGGCATTTAGAGGCTTTTGCATCTGAACTCTTCATATATTGTTTCATATGAAAAGTGGTCCAAACCTTTACATTGTGCTGCTTTAACTATCAGACAGGTAGTGTGTTAAAATCATACCAATATCCTCTCGATGAGCATGTCGTAGTACTGCTCTGTCAGCTGAGGTCGACTCAACACAAACCGTCCCAGCAGCTCAACCGCGGCTTCCCTCACGCTGGTGGAGTTATCCATCAACCGCCCATGAACACCGCGCTGCATATCAGACTACACAACACAAACACCCCAATTAAAAGATATGAACAGTCAACTCTGACAGAATTACCGACAGTTTTGTGTTGCATTCCTTACCCTGGCCAGTATACTGGGGTCAACGGCCACCACCTCAGAGAGACACTTCATGGCTTTGGTCCTGACAGCTATGGCACTCTCCCCTAAAACTCTCAGAATCTAGAAATAACGACATTACAAAAATGAAAATATTGCATGCATTAGTAGTGCTGGGAAGTATGAATCGCTTTCGCAAATAAGTCATCACTCAAAGATGTTTATCCCTCTTTCAAAGAGATTAAATCGATTGGGTTGTTTCCAACACAGACAAAGTTACGGAGGTGTGTTGCATTCACTTGAAGAAAAAAAATCTACTCAGTTTTTCTGAATTAACAAGTTAATTATTTCAGAATTACGAGATAATTTTTCATGGAAAAAAGTTTTTGCTCTGTTTTTCTGAATTAACTCATTAATTCAGAAAAACAGAGCAAAAAAAAATTTCCATGAAAAATTAACTCATTAATTCAGAAAAACAGAGCAAAAAAAATTGCCATGAAAAATTAACTCATTAATTCAGAAAAACAGAGCAAAGAAAAAAATTCCATGAAAAATTAACTCGTTAATTCAGAAAAACAGAGTAAAATCTTTTTTCTCGTGAAAAATTAACTCGTTAATTCAGAAAAACAGCAAAAACTTTTTTCTCTCATGAAAAATTAACTTGTTAATTCAGAAAAACAGAGTAGATTTTTTTTTCTTCAAGTGAATGCAATACGCCTCCGTACAAAGTAACTTGAAAATATTTGACAAAAAAGTTGTTATTTTGAATTTTTTGCTCTTTTCTCACCTGTGTCAGGTAGATGTCAAAGCTCTGAGAGAAGGGTCTGGTGGAGGCCAGATAGCGTACGATAAGGCAGGAGTCCTCATAGTCCACATTTTCTGAATTCATCCTGTGAAAAGTTTTTTATTTTTTATTAATACCACAATCCAATAATTATATTACAGACTGGATGGGCAACATAACTGAAGCACAAATTCATGTATGGTAATACCTGAGAGTAGTAAATTGATTGGGAGTTGATTTGATGACAGAGTGAAGGAATTTCTTGCGGGTTTCGGCACGCTGCATGATGTCTCCGGTAGCCTGGAGCTCTTTGGCGTGATGCGTACCCTCAGAGTCGTCCTCCTTTTGATTCTGACTCCTCATGGCCTTCTCAGCCTCTGTAGTGCAGTCTCTGAACCACTGAGCGATGTAAAATTTGCGTGCAAACTACAATACAAGATCAGATTAAGGAATGCTGACATGGAGGATTATGGGTAGAGAAAAAGGCATGTACCAAACAGAAGATAATTTACTATACAAACTATTCACTAGTGATAGATGCTATCAGTAAAATGCTAATTTTGTGCAGGTCTCTTATTACAACTATTAATAATAATTCACAATAATAAAATAAAAACAAATTAATTCTCTTTGAACTTAGCAAAAATTATCTTACATCTACCAAATTTTACTTATAAACATTTTTAAGCAGAAGCTACACTAGGTAAAATCTCTATGAAAAAAAAAAAGTCATGCATGTCTAACCTTTTGACTAGTACTGTTATTTCTAGGTGTTATATTAACCACAGGCAACCTTGCTAGATGTTGACACCTGACCATAGAAAAACTCATA
Organism: Pimephales promelas; assembly: GCF_016745375.1. The sequence continues at coordinate 2,986,727 of NW_024121299.1, read as the reverse complement.
TCGGCTTAACTCAACTCACTGGGCATGAAAAACATCTTAGTTAAACTCACAGTGAGGGCAGGGTCTGTTTCTGCATTCTCGTCCATATAACCCAGCAGAGCTTTCTGCAGCTTCTGAGTCTCGTCTCCTTCCGTGCCCTAAAGACGCATAGAAGGAGCATTTAATAAAAAAAAACAGTGTAAAGTAGAATGTTTATCGGATGTAGTTTACAAGCACCAGCATGTGTATTTTGAAGTAAGGTGTGTATACCTCTCTGACGATGCTGTCGATGGCTTTTTGGTCCATCCTGCTGGTGACTGAATCTTTCCTCAATCTGGCTGCTACGGTACCTAGATAATCCAGTGATGCCACTCGCAGTGCCATCTCTGTCTGCTTGTTACTGAATTGGTGCACCTAGGGACAGATTATGAGGGGTCAAAGGTCACTGAAGGAGAAAGAACCTTTGTATATGTTTCAATGAAAGCAATGTTGTGGTATTTTCTCACATTACTCGAATTATGTTTGTCAAAAATTATATTAAATTAATTCTGTTAACTATTTACTTTAACTATTTTTGGTATGACAATCTCACAAATCACCCAAAGTTCCATCATAGACTCCTACAAGTTCATAATATGCATGCAGTTTCATGTTTAGCAAAGATGAGGTTGTTAAATATGTATTATTTATTTTAATATAATTTGATATATAATTTTTGTAATTTAATATAATATAATTTAATTAATATTATAAAATTATATTATTATAATTATTTTTTTTATAATTTGAATATATAATATATTTATATATAATACAAATATTTTTATAATATTTATTATATATAATATAAATATCTTTATAATACTCTATAAATATAAAACAATATTTATTATATATAATATAAATATCTTTATAATATTCTATAAATATAAAACATAATATTAAATTGTAAAATTTCATTATTATATACAATATATTTTTAATTTATACATTTTGTATTGGTTTTATTTTTTTACTATAATTGATGACAATCTCACAAATCAAGTAAAGCTCTATTATAAACTCCTTAGGGTTAATAAATATGAATTCATTTCATGTTTAGCACAGATGGGGAAGTTGGAGCTCCATTGCAGACAAAGTGATTGGCTATGATCTGTTCTTACCAGTAATCTACCCAGAAGGCTCAGCAGTAATTCAGAGGCGGGCCACTCGGGTTTGTTGACAGTAGACAGCAGGTCCTGCACAAAGTTCTCAAACAGCGGCCTGTAGTCTTCCTCACCCTGTTTACTGCCGCACCTGAGATGTAGTTACAACAGGAACACACGTTGAGGACTGCAAGAACCACACACACGCATATCACAAAGCAAGATTATGGAAAGGATGTTCTGACTTCTTGAGAAACACAGTGAGGAAGTTCTGAGCCGTCCGTCTGGCTGTTTCATATGAGTTGGTGATAAACACATCATCGTCAACCTGAAAAATGAATTAATCCATATTGTTAACAGCTTGTAATCTACACCAGAGTTTATGGTGTTAGTAAAAATGCAAGACTAGTTTAAGAGGTGTTGGGTGAGTAACTAGTACCTTCCTGTGATCGTCTTCAGAGTCTTTGTCAGAGGGCAGATGAACCACGCACTGAATTAGCTGCAGGACCAGAGCACTGACCATCTGAATGTATATGGGCTCACCCTCTGCATCACTACTGTTCAACCTAAACACACAGGAAAAGCTTATTTATAACAGATCATTTTAGGGAGAGCTGCGATATGAATAGAAGGGGTCATATATCAGTACCTGAAGTTCCTGAGACTGCGTTTGCTGGTGGGCAGTCTGGCCAAAGAGGTAAAGATCTCCTCTAAAATTAACTGTCTGTGCTTCTCGTAACGAGAGAAGACCTGAGACACAGAGAAACAAAATGCCTTCATTAGTGTCAGGATTTGAGATAAAGATACAAAAAAAACAAAACTGAGAAGTGTGAACAAAGAAGGAATCAATTTACAATGCAAACATAGTGGCCCTGATTGAGTAAATAATACAGTTTCTGTGACACTAGTATCACCTAGACAAACAAGTTCATCCTTGCAAACATCATGGACAAACATAGCTTTAATGGTTGCTTGTGAAGGCATGTCCCAACAGGTAAAAGTAGGCTGCTTTTAAGAAAAGGTACAACATATCAAGAATAATTTTAGCTGTGTTACTATGTCTCATGAGAAAGCAACTGAGCAGGCTAAGACTCGAGCGTCTCGCTTATAAACCCATCCCATGTAACGCATCAGCCATGGTCCCACACCAGCTAAACATTATAATTATTGAATTATTAATTAGAAAATAATGTATTTTTTTTAATTAAAATATACTTTAATTAAATCATGGCTGGAAAGCAATATTTATTCCCAATTTTCTTAAATGTTGAGAAATGCATTTAATGCATGATAGACCGAATGCATATGGTTTTGCAACTAATTTAAGAAAACATACCGCCGTCACCAGCTTTATGGCACAGAGCTGCAGCTCACTGACATTCTCCACAAAGAAAGGAGTGATGCCCATTGAAGAGACCTGCAGAAGAACAAAAACACTATCAAAATCATAGAGTGATGCATATTTAATAAATTAATTTAGAATAAATGAGAAAAGAATGCACAGAAGCACACAAGCACTGATCAGTTCCTACCTGCAATATTGTTGTATCAGTCATTAGCTGAATTTCCAGCAGCTCTGAGATGTTGCTAACCACGTCACACACTTTGTTATAGAGCATGACAATGACTCTCTGCTTGGCGGTGGAACACTTGGCTCGCTTTGCTCTGGAGCTGAGCAAGGAACCTGAAACCACAAATTAGTTATCGCATTCAATTATTATATAGTAGATTATTTACAAATACATACACATTTAATTTGATTTATTACAACAATAACAGTAAATACCAATGGAAAGTATCTTGGATGATATTTTTAAATTTTATAATTAAGATGTCAAACAATCAATGCAACATACTGTCTTTTGTTTTACTTAGAGGGTACCCCCAAAAACATTTATATATGAAAAGTGCACTCATATTTATGAATAGGAGAAAGTGCAATGCGAATATATGGCGGAGTAAGTCCCGCCTTCTAAATAAAAAAGCCAATCACTGATTGATAAGGTCATTGAGTGACTGCAGCTGCCGAAACTCCGGTTGCTATAGAAAAAGTCATTGTTCTGAGACATGCGCTTATGATGTGCACTGGCTGGGCTGGCCTGAAATCATTTATGGGATAGCCCATTGAAGATTTGAAATATGTTATTTAATTTTGAGTTCGGCAAGCGGTTTCCCCAATTAAGTATGTAGGTCTTGAATGCCCGAACGTGTATTTCCCTAAAAAAGGACTTTAGTAACTTTTTTAATACATTTTTCAAACAATTAATTCAGGCTAGGGCTGTCGCGGTTATGGAATTTCCCTTGCGGTGGATAAGACACATGCCTGTGGTGTGAGAGACCCAGGTTCGAATCCACTGTGAGACACCAATGTTTCAAGGCTCAGCTGAGCAGCAATGCTTCGAATGGGTAACACTGAAGCTGATGCTTCACTTATTAGAGACCAATATGGCAGTGATTCAATGCGTGACTCGCTGATTTTTTTCCCCTGCGGCTTCCACGATGATACGACAAATGACTTCAAAGACAGATGCCAGTAATCGCACGCGCTCTGCCGATCTCTCTCATTCACTGTCTGTGCGAAGCCTCTGTAGGCTACAAATCACCATGATAAACAGTCTTGTTATCATTATGAACTTGTTTAACATTCAATACACATGCATGAAGTTCAAAACAAGAAGGGTATAACCTTATAAAAAAAACGGTTTCTGCGGTTATTTGAAATCCTCTGCGGTTGACTTGTCAGTCGCGCGGTACTACAATACTGCGGTTATCACGACAGCCCTAATTCAGGCAAATAGTGAAAAGGCTTAGAGCAAAACATTTTTTGATTATTGTAACATTGTACCATTTAGACATCAGACTTAGTGTGAAGACTCTGCCTCCAGCAGAAGTTAAGCGTCTCACCTCCTTTAGGGTTGACTCTGTAGACTGGATCATACTGCGGGTAAAGAGTGTTCTGCAGGTGGAACTTAGTGTACTGCAGAACTCTCTCGATCACATCCTCAATGTACACGGCTTTGGGCATGTGTGATGACGTCATGATGTTCAGTGCTGTCAGACACGCATCTGCTGATTTGGTCACACGCTCCATAATGAGATCCCGCCAGAGACGCTCCTCGTCCTCTCCCTCATTATCCTGATGAGGAGACAAGAGTGAGCAGTGGATTAAAAGTAAAGGCATCATTTAAAGTATGAAAGTGTCACCAAAGAGACGAATATGAATAAAGGAACAAAGTGCTGTTTACAAGGTTCATGAGTGTAGAAAGACTGGCTCCATCCAGAATGTTCTTCTCCAGGAGGTTCAACAGCTTCACCAGTTTATCAGAAGGAATCTGGGCATTAGTGGAAAAAAACAACAGAATATAATGTATACAGCTAAGGTTTACATGCTGCAAAACAACAGGAAATGTCTTGCTTTTTTAGCATTTATTCGGTGTTACGTATAAATATATTCTACACAATATTTAGTCTTCACAAGATTTGGTTTAGAGAGAAGATGGAAAATGGGCATAAAATAGAGTTCTATATCATTCTGAGTTGTGTTTGTTTCATTTTTCTGTTGAGAAAATAACTGAGCTTTTAAATAATCTTTGTAAAAGCTTTAAGGCTCAGGCTTTCATGATTATGCATTTATTAACACACTGAGTACCTATTACTATATGTCTAAATAATAAGATGTATAAATGTGCATTTAAATAGTTTAATCATCAATTACTTGGACTTTCTAAATTATCTTATGAACCACTGACGACTCCTAAATAACTGGTTTGTAAATAATGTAGTACATTATTAATGATTAATTTATCAATTATAAATTAAGTATGAAAATGCAATTATTAAACATTATAAATATGCTAATAAATCATTTATATCTGTAATTTTAAACTGCTTATTAATTACTTTATAAATGATTAACTATTTACTAATGCTTATCTAATGATTCATAGCATGCAGTTATTATAAAGTGTTACCACCACTGAATATGATACAACTTAAGAGCAGAATAAGACACCTTTAAAGACCCTATAAAAGGCTTGTCCGTTTTAGGGAAGCTATTCCACTTAAAACAAGACATCGATATTTTTGGTCCATTTTACCAAGAGACAGACTGTGAACTAAATGTTTTTAGTGCACCATCATATAGATGGTCTTTATAGATGCACTACTATATAGATTGCCCATAGACATGGGCTAGCCTAAACCCCACAAAACTAAGAGTAAAATATCATGGGTTTTTTATTACCGCATAAAAAAGGTGATGTATCTCTTACCCTGCAGGTGATGCCCATGGCTTTTATCTTAGCAGATTCACTGCCCAATTCATTTAGCTGCTGTTTCCCCAACAACAGCTCCTGAGGGATCTCATCATCATCTGAGAACACACAAACACATCAAGAGATTACCTTACTCAAAAACTGAGAGTTTCAGAATCTACAACAACAAAACACAGATATATTATTGACCCTACCCTGAGCAGTGAAGTCCACATCCTCGAGATTCTCAAAGATGTTGTCAATACTCAACGAGAACCTCTTAAAAGTTGACGAGTCCATCATTTCTGGGGGAGAATGGAAACAATTAAGTGGGATTTAATAAGCTTCTTTCTGACAGGGATTTCAATGCAATAATGAAAGGGTGAAATAAAAGATTTACCTTCAGGCGTTAGCTTAGGCTCATATGCTTTCCTCTTCTTCTGCTTCTCTTTTGTCTTTAAACGTCTTGCAACTGAAAGAATAAAAATAGACCAATCAAACACTAAAGGACCTTTTCAGAAAAATCTCAAATAATATGATGACGCTGTAGCTTCACTCATTTTTGGATTCACTCATTATTAAATTCTAATGGAGACTGAATTGTTTTTCGGTAAATTCAAAAGTGATCAAAAGTGACAGTAAAGATATGAACAAAGTTATAAAAGTGTTTCATTTCAAATAAATTCTGTTCTTTTGAACTTTCTTTTGAGTTCAAAGAACTCTGAAATAAAGTATTTCAGTTTCCACAAAAGTATTAAGCAGCACAACTGTTTTCAACATTGGTAATAACAAACCAAATCAGCATATTAGAATAATTCATGTGCCATTGAAGACTGGAGTAATGATGCTGAAAATTTAGCTTTGATCACATGAATAAATTACATTTTAAAATATATTCAAATAGGAAACAGTTATTTCAAATTATATTATTTTCACAATATTGCTATTTTACTGTATTTTCGATCAAATACATGCAATCTTGGCAAGCATAAAAAAAAAACATTATTTTTTAAATCTTACCAACCTCAAACTTTTGAACGGTAGTGTTCATAATGCAAATAATGTGCAGATAAAGGCATTAATAGATTCTAATGGAGACTGGATTGTTTTCTACTAACCATCGCTAAGGCTCGGAGGAGGAGAATCTTCATCAGAATCATCGTATCGGCCGCCTGAGCCTCTGCGCGAGTCAAAATGTCCTCTTCGATGTTCTCCTGAACTCCTTCGGTCTCTATCCTCAAACTCCCACGCTCTATCGCGCTCCTTCTTCTGACGTTTACGAGATGCTGGGGAAGAAAACAGTGGCAGAATTTATTTTACTTGACTGATTATATTGAACATTGGAGTAGGAATATATAGAAATAAAATTACAGTAGCTTTTAAAAGAAAATAATAGTCTACTTCAAAATATTTAAATATTTAAATCTACTTCAAAATTTTAAATGTGTTAATTGCTGTTTTTACAAGGAAATTGCTTGTAAATTTCACAAATAATTAAATTCTACAAAAAAATTATAATAATAATTATAATAAAAAAAGTAATAATCAGGCATCAGTTTGCTTTAATGGGTGAAATTATTATTACATAGGGATGTGCCCAAAGCCGAATACTTTATTCGGATAGGAATCGATCATGAATAACGCATTCTACGGAGCCCTTAAAGGGACATGCAATTAATTTAAATTTAAATTGCAATTTTAAAAATGTTGCCGCAGTTTCAAGGTTGCTCCCTTTTTCCTGATTGAAAAAAAAAATATGAGACGCACAAAACTTTTGCATTCTCTCACCATTACATAGTTAGGTAATGATATTTTCTATTCTTTGCTGGCATCAGGGAGCCGCTATTAAAACGAGGATCATTGAAATGTGTTCTCGCGGTACTGACCACATATTTTACAAGATAAGATATTTGTCAAAGATGCTTAGGATCTGTTGGGCATCTCTCCTTGCTCTCTTCACGTGATAAGTGAAATCTGACTCTGCAGCTCGTTCTGTATAAAACAGACACTTTCAGCGTCTGTTGTATAGCTGAACGAAAAGCTTTTTAATTCTATAAAAAAGTGACTCGACAGTGAGGGTGGTGCCGTGATGGACAAGAAACGCAATCGGTGTATGGCCGAAATCCTTGTGTAACAGACATGTGACGTGAGAGAAAATCAGTCTGCAGATGTAGCATCGACTTGGCACGCTACGCATTTAAAAATCGCAATTTGATTATTTTCCAAAATCGTTCAGCTCTGATATGGTTCAAAAAGCATCTCAGGATGCACCTCATTAATTAGTTACGAGATTGTTCAGTCTTGTGAAGCATTGTATCTTGATTTGATATTCCTCTTAGTGATCATTGGAATCTGCTACTCACCGAAATCCTCGTCCTCTGAGCTGTCCTCCGCATATTTAGGCTTCTCGTTTACAGTGCTGCGCTTGCGCTTGTTCATTTTCACCCGCTCACACAAGGGCATGGTGGACTCGATCTCTGCCAGCAGCTCAGGAGGAAGATCCTTCAGCACGGAAGGGTCTATTCCACCTGTGCACAAAGACTTACATTCAACTTACATTGCTGGAAAGAGCAAATGAAACCAGATAAATGGTTTATGCTTAATTTCAAAGTAAACTCTAAGATTGAAAGACAATTCTCACAAAGCAAGTGAGAACAAAATTCCCTCTACAAGCTTTTTACAAGGTACATTTTGGTTCTAAACAAGGACACTTGACGACCCCAAAAGGACACCTAATCACCAAATGACATGAGTTCATCTTATTCATAAATGTATACAAACCAAAGCACACGTGGGAAGAAAAAAAACATTACAGAACAAAATTTTACAGAATTCAATAGAGCTTGTTTACATTTTAGACATGGCAAGTTGTGATACTGAGCAGAACCACATGGAGATAAAAACTAAAAAACTAAACCAACTGCCTTGACCTGAGTGTATAATATACTACAGTACACACAACGGATCCATTCAGAATTACTAAACACAGCAACATAGACGAGTCAAGACGGATAAAATGTTTGTGGTAACGATGTAATGAATGTAATGAGTCTCCATAAATATAATATAGCACAAATACATGGCTTGTTTTGCTAATCAATAATAACAGACTCGTACGCGTTTACTGTAGGACTCCTGTACATCACTGCAATTGTCTTTACCTTGAAAACAAATCTCATTCATCAAAACTTTACTAGCAAGAATCTGTTTGATTTATCCAGCTGAGAAACATAGTTTGTCTCTCATCTGGCCATAAAGCGGTGGGATGTTTTTACAATCTATTCAGTCTGTATTTTACACAGTGCAATGCGTGAGGCCTCACACTCTTCTTCTACAATCACAGAATATGTCAGAGCTTGTGTTTTAAAGCCAAAAAGACATTGGAGGAATAATTCACTGAAAACTGTCCACGAGTCACGGTTCTCTCTGCCATCTCTGATATAATAAGCCTGGTTTTCTTTACATTAGCACTTTTTTGGACTGAATGCTTGAATGCATGCACTTACTGGATAATTGGACTAAAAAATGTCCCGGAGTTAAGCGACTTAAAATGTTCAGATCACAAACATAGAAGTGAAATCAAGTGGTTAGAATAGAAATTTCCACCAACCAGGGTTACAGGTGCTTGAGCCATCGTAGATGCTCAGTTTAATAAAGTCCCGACTACTAAGATCATCTAACTGCGTGACAAATTAAGTTGATATTAAGATGATGCAACTTGGCATGCTTCATTCAATTTATTTGTGTTAAATTATTTTAAAGCGTGAAGGATTTTTAATTAATTGCATACCTTAACATTGACAGCTAATATAGATATGCAGAAAAACTAAATTGACACAACCACATAACAAAATTACTAAAACGAATTACATAATCAAACTAGGGCTGTCAGTTTAACGCGTTATTAACGGCGTTAACGCAAACCCATTTTAACGGCGTACATTTTTTTATGGCGCAATTAACGGTCTTTTTGTCCTAGCAAACTTTGTAGTTTTTTCACATGCTTTTGCAACAGGACGCGGCATGCGTCCTGATCCATTTTGGCGTCTCGCGCTCGTCATCCACTCAAAGCCGGCTCGCAAGCCCAAACGTGTGTTTGCGGCGTGCCTGTTGTTTTGTTTATGGTCTTGATCCGCTTGCGCTTTGGTCAAAGAAGCAACAAAACGTCCTCGCGCCGCGCAAGCCATTGAAATGAAAGGGTTTCAGAGCGCAGCGCGAGGACGTTTTGTGCCCCACACACTCGTTTCGGCTTGCGAGCCGGCTTTGAGTGTATGACTAGCGCGAGACACCGAAATGGATGCCCTAAGATTCTGAATGGAAAGTTTACTTAAAAAGTTGCCATATTGTCCCATTGTCCCATTGACAAGACCAAGTGATCTGTGTTTTGTCGTTGTGAACTGATCTATCATCATCGCAGCACGTCCAGTCAGAAACATCACTTGATGATGGCCAAGCAAACACACACACACACACACACACACACACACACACACACACACACACACACAGATGATGCGAATTCTCAGCCGCCTCGCCAATATTAGGGCCTTGTCATTATTTCTTTCACCCTTTTATTGATAGACAGTATTACATTGTGTGAGATTATTTATGTTAGTGTGAAATTGAACACTATTCCAATGTTATTTTCAATAATAATTTTTCCACTTTTCCATTTTGATAAGAGCATTAAAATGAGAAAAAAAATAATAAGAGACATTTAGAATAGATAAAAATGTGCGATTTATCGCGTGTTAACTATGAAATTAATGCGATTAATCGCGATTAAACATTTTAATCGTTTGACAGCACTAAATCAAACATATCAGCGTTTAGAAATATTTTAGTATTACTTTTAGAAATCTACATAACTAAATACAACCATTTATTTAATAGTACAACAATTACAGTTTTTCCTTTATGTATTTCTAACCCATCACACAACAAAGTCTGGCTATATGAATGAAACGCTATTTGGCGACATCCACAAGAGCCATTTTAACCCTTGTGCATCAATTTAAAAAAGTTACACATAGGTAAAAAGAGGACAAAAATGTCCATGTCAAAAAACTGTCATAAAAACGTGACGCTTTGGAGCACAGACTTAAGTTTGGTATCATTTTAAAGAAGACCCTTTGCGGATTATTGCTGAAGTAAAAAAATAATAATAAGTAAATCCAAAAAAAAGTTATATAGGTATAAGTTTATGAAAATTATTTATAAAAAATATTTTATATAAAATATATATTTTTTTAAATCAGGCTGAACTCAAAACTGCAATAAAATCAAAGCCATAAATCTAAATAGGTTGTGTTCCAAATTTGAGGATGATATCTCAAAAAATGAGCTTTCGGTAACAGTTTGTTTGGGCGTAGGAACATATTTTCCCCATTGGGTGCCAGCAAAACCCCACTGGAGCTCACAGTGATTGGATTTGAATTTGCAGTTTTTCTCTCTCAGTATTATGAACAAAAAACATGCGCACACACACACACATATTTTTTTATAACACACATACTAACCACACTCTGACATCGATACCAACACACCCACACAAATATTGTTGCATAATTTATCCAGTTGGCTCTATAGTATGCCGAACCAGAAAACAGGAATAAAGCGATATTTGTTTTATAGGCCAAACTTAAAAAAAAGGCAACATCTGATAAAAAATAGTAAAAAATAAAATTTTGAAGTCTTGCCATCAGAATGAAAGCCTCTTAACAAAGATTGCATAATTTTATAGTTAACTGAACCGGGGATTAAAAATGGCAGTTTTAATGGGTTTCAATGGGGACATTTTTGTCCAAAAGGCGCTGAGAGGGAGTATTTTTTGTACCTAATGCAAAAAAATATTTTTTTAAGAAAATGACGGTGAAATAGTAAAATTCCAATAAAAATACACACCTGTGCCAAGTTTTTTGCAGTTAGCTTTAACAGAGGCAAAGTGATCAAAAAAACAAAACTGAAAAGGACAAAAATGTCCATAAGGATGCACAAGGGTTAAACTGTTAAAAAAAAACCCAAAAAACAAAGCGGTAATGGTTCAGCTCTTACCAGCTGGAAAACCCAAGAAATATTGTGCATAACTGCCCTCACACAAGTAGCCAAGTAATATTTCTCCCTGTCTGGCTGCTCGTCCAATTCAGTGGGAAACCGTCATTCAAACTGGAATGAGACAAATATAAAAGGAGTTCCCCTACCTTTCCCAGATCTCCCAGAGGAGAGTCTGTTCTTGCCAGACTTGGAGCCACGTGAGTCTCTCTCTCTCATGAGCCTCTGCACTTCATCTATAGAGAGTTTCTGCAGAACGACCACAGGCTTGACGCTCTTCTTCACGTCCAGATCTGGTTCTAATCTCTCCAGCCGCACACACGGCTGCTTCCAGCCTTCCGGAAGATCTCCGCCTCCGTGATCTCCCCCTTTTTTGATTTTGGGAATGGTGAAGTTCTTAAGCGCCCCCAAACCGGTGTTTTCACCCAGCATGTATGGAGGAAGTTCGACCGGTTTACTCCCCGACTGGGCGGCTCGCTGCGTGCTGACGTCAGCGTGCCGACCCTCAGGTCTGTGTTTCTGCCGCGGAGTATCAGGCTGCTTGTCATCGTGGCGATGCCGGTGTTCTGGAGCGTGGTCGTGCTTGTGTTTGACTGGCTTCGGGGTGACGCCCTCTTGCGGCTCCTGAGGCCAGCGCTGAGCCTCACTGGCAGGGATAGGCATGCCCATGCACGCATCCTCCACTCTTCCCGCTTGCTCCAAACTCACTTGCAGGCCCGGGCGGCTGGCGCTGGTGCCCGCGGCACTAGCCTCTTGAGGGGCCAGCCTGTGCCCTGCGTTAGCCCCTCCTCCCCCACCTGGAGCCCCAGAGCCTGAACCAGCTGTACCAGCTGCGCCAGGCTCCTGTGGGTGGGCGTCCTGTTTAAAGTCCCGCTTCTTCAAAGGCTTATCTACAGAGAGAAAGAGACATGAACGGGATATTGAATCTCACGTGTCCAGGTCAAGTTTCACACCCAAATTCTCCATTAATAACGAGAATAATTCCAATTATTTTTACTGTGATGGTTTTTTTATTTTGACAATCTGGGGGGGAAATTTATTTTAAAATACAGTAAGGCCCTGAAAATGTGGGGTCCCTTTCTTTCCCAAATTGAGAAAGCAATATAAAAAGTGAGGTTTATATGAAAAAAAAAAGGAAACTATTCCTACTATGTCTTTTATCTCTGTGTAAACTTACTAGTCCTGTAAAGTCTAAACATAGTTTATTTATTGTCTTCTCTGAGATCTAACTTGCTATTTGTAATTGTTATTTACTTTCCCTTTTATCTGTGCTATTCTGTTTATTTTATTATTTTTTTTAATTTACTATTATTATTTAATTTATTTATCATTATTATTATTGGGTTTTTTTTCCTTGGAGGGGGTTGCATTAAAGGGATAAAGGGGAGGAAAAAAAAGGAACTAAAATGTCATTGTTAACACTGATGCTTTTGACTGATGTTCATGTTCAATAAAAAGCAAAATAAAAAAAATAAAAATACAGTAAGGCCCTAAAACAGGATTCCTTTTATTTTTGTAAAATGCAATTTCTTCTTTCTTTTTTTGTATTTGTACATCATTGCAGTCATTCTTCCATTGCAAAGTTTTTTTTTTTTTTAAATAAATACTTCTATTCAGTAAGGTCACATTAAATTGATCAAAAGTGACAGTTCAGAATTGACTGGTTAATTTTGACAGATTAATACTATCAGTAAAATGGTTTGAAAAGTAATTTTAAAGATATTTTAAAACGTTAAAAAATAAGCTACCCATATAAAATAGCATTCGAGAAAAAAGTATAAGTAGCGCGTTCAAGTACCATTTAATTATTACATTGAAAAATAATCTAAAATTTTAATAAAGAGAAAGGTTTACAAATATTATACTATAAAGATAGCAATAGGCTATTTTAGTTCACCTCATTTCACAACAAATCATTTAAATGCAGCTGCATTCAGAACAGAAAAATAAGGAAAATAGCTATATAAATGCCAAGCCAAAAATAAATTATTTTAAATTAAAATGAAACCGGCTTTGGGCTCACAAAGCCTACCACACTGCCTACTTTAAAATATACACATTATGTTGTTTCTACATTATTTTGGAAATTCAATGTGCAAGTAATACAAAATAAAAATATATTAAATACATTTAATGTTAACTTTAATGATGTGTGCGATAAATCATGATTAATTACAGAAAAATGTGATTAGTTCATTTTTTAAACGACTGACAGCACTAAATCAAATAAAAAACTAAAGAAAGTTGTAATGTAATGATACTTCATAATATTACTGTTTTTACAGTATTTTTGATCAAACAAATACAGCACTCATTACAGAGATGTAAACAATAGTGTCCTGCTAAACAGTTCAGCCGGGACAGAGTTCAGTAAATCAGTAACCATATGCCATTTTTCAAGAGTCCTATATCAGCACAAATATTAGTTGTTTAACGATGATTAATGATCCTGCATCATACCTTTGTCCTGCACCTCTTTAGCGCTCCGGTCCGTTTCCATGGCCGCTTCACTTTCCATCCTTTCTATCGCGGCGAGAGCCTCCACAAGTTCTCCTTCTGGGTCTGAGCCCGGGTACATTCCCCCAAGCTCCACCTCCACTGGCCTCGCCCGTGACTGCCTCAGGATCAGCTTAGTGTGAGTTAGTGTGTCTTTTCCCGGTGAGCCCACAATATCATACACCGCAGCCTTATCGGTGGTGTCCCGCTCTCCCTCATTAGGCTTTAGACCGCGTTGCTTATCCGGGGAGCCCAGATGCATGTCTTGAGCTCCATCGCATGGAGGGGTGTAAGGTGGAGATGACTGCAGTATGTGAGACGTGAAACCCGTCCTTATCTGATCCTAACAGTTAACAGAGGAAAACACAATCAGGAGGAGTTACGCATCTTATACTGCATGTGACCACAAAAGGGTTTAGTTAATCAAAGTCATTTCCGAAACCGGGCACCGTTATGGAAGTAACCGTTATGTAACCGGACCGAATCAAAACGCAGATTTCGGTGCCACTAAAATGCTGTCTGTTGAAATATTTGCCCTCTGGTTCTCCGAAACTGATGCAAGACGCATCATCACCGTATGTGATCGCTAGTTAACACTTTGACGCGTACGATCGTTCACACCAGTGTGATTAAAATGTTCAGATCGCGTGATGATCAACTCCTAAATTTAAATTTACTTCAGCGCGTTGGCTGGCGCTGAGCCAGAGACAGACGTTCTCATCGCTGTCCTATTATATCACAACTATTCAGTGTTTTCAACCTCATAAGGTTTATTTTAGCTTTCAGACATTTCAATACACATAAGTATTAGCAAAACAACATTTATAGTTTGTAAAATGCATATTGATGTCTATGGAACATCAATCCAACAACAATCCTTTCAATTATAAACTGATGACGTGTGTAGATACAAATTGTGTAGGTAACTATAAAATTTACTTCACCAGCCACTTACTTTAATGTATTTCGGGAGAAGTGGTTGAATTGACGTGTTGTAGGCTTAAATCTGACAGATGCAATTCTCTGAACTGCAGTGCGTACTATCGCACATTGCGCGTTATAGATCAACTAACATGAATCATGATCATTATAAAGGTTTATTAAATGACAAAACACATTCACTTACGTGTATTTAACAATAAGAATTTGTTATGTAAATTTGTTGTGTTTTGTATTTAGGCTACTTATATTTATATATTTACGAGAATTTATTATTTTATTTTTTAATGAAAAAGCCGTTATTTAATGTCATTCAACAAAGTTTTGAGGCTCTCTTTTTCTTTTCTTTTTTTAAGTATCGATTTAGGCACCAGTACCGTTTTAACAGTATCGATTTGGCACCGGTATCGAAAAAAAAAACAACGACAAAAAACACGATACCCAACCCTATTTCTGACATAATAAATTCCCACAAAAAAGTACGACAATTATTGATTTTGAAGTCAAAGCCCTAAAACAGACAAATAATCAAACATGTAAAACTGATCATTAATTATAATAATCACAATTATATCTTAAACAATTAATCATCAGCCAAATTTTATAACTATGACAACCCTAGAATTTCTACCTTATTCTCTTGAACATTTCTCATGCCTCCTGGAATCATCGGACTTGCTACTGAACCTGAGGGAAAAAACAGAATGATGTCTAAATGAGCCAGAAAACTGAGAAAGATCTCAATGCATGGAAGAGCTTCTGTATAGGACTGTGTGTGTGTGTGTGTTTGTGCAGACCTTGCTGTAGGTGCTGGTGTTGACTGTATGCTGGAGGGTGTGGGTACTGTCTGTAGCCGGTAGCAGGGCTCTGGGGGGCATACGGGCTGGGCACTGGGCTACTCTGCTGAGGCAGAAACCGTCCACCAGAACCAGACTGCCCTGCCACAAAACGCCTATCAGAAGGAATAGGAGAGGACACAGTCAACAAAGAGACCACTTAACCTTATCGCAAACACTGAATTGTTAAAAAAAAAAAATTAACATCAATAATTTGTTTTTTAAATAATTTTTCTTCATAACAAGAAAGAATATGAAAGGGTAGCCAAATTAAATGTATGATTACCAAGATGTGATTGAATCGGATTGGGATTTTTTCTCTGATGAAACAATTGTAATTGGGAATTAAAATGTAATATAATATTAATAATAGTTATTATTGGTAAATGAAACATATCAGGGTTTTTCCTGCCTCAAAACGAAGCGGAGGTGGTACTTGTGCGGTGCCTTCAACTAGCTAAAGCAAACCCTTTTAAAAACTTAAAAATAAGAGGCTGAAATGTTCTACCTCTGGGTGTGTACTGTGGAGCTGTAAGGCAATGTTTAATGACCTTATGTTATGTTTATATTCAGCTACACTGCAAGAGGCCCCTTTTAGCTTTTAAATAGCTGCTTTTTACAAGCAACACATTTTAGGTGTCATTAATTAATGGTTGAAGAAAATGACAATTACCAAGTTAAAGAATATTCTACAAAAATATTACCTGTTGAACATAAAATGAATTAAATACAAAACGATAACCTTTTGCAGTGTAGTTGAACATTTTCATCATGCTACATACTGATTAAAATGATAATCCCGATTATTTTGTTCAAAATTATAATAAATAGGAATTTATTTTTGCATTTCATTAGAATTATTGCACTTTCAGCTATTGGCACAAATCAAGAAGAGATCAAACCATATGCATGGTTTATTATACCTCATCTAGTTTCCTGATTTATTATAGGCTATTTATCATTTAGGCCTACTAGTAAAACTTGCAGCATGACGAAATAGTTTATTGACTAAAACTATGCTCAGTCATTTAGTCGACTAAAACAAAAACAGGACAAGTTTGAATAAATATGATAAAAACTAAAAAAGTACATTTGACAAAGGACTAAGACTTAATTAAAAAATAGCTGACAAAACTGACACTATTGTGAACCGAGCGGCTCCGAGACACTGAAAACACAGAAACATGAGCTGCTCATGTGATGAACAGTGGCGCACTTCGCTCTGAAACACCCAGCACATTTATTTAAATCAATCACAGCCTTGGCGACTTGATATTCGCACTAAGCAATATTGCGTTTTATGATTTATTTTAATTCATCCAGAAGCCCTATGTTTAAAGCTATGTTGACCTTTATATTTGTTTTCTCCAAATTTAATACCAAAATCATTTACACATTAAACCCAACACGTAACGTTGTTATTGAAACTGGCTATAATCGTAAACAGCAGTTCATGGTTAGTTTTGTACAACAAAAAGCAACTGGACGTGACACAAATAGAAGCACACGTTAGTCTTCCAGATAAACACTGAATCAGAAAGCAGGCTCACCCAGAGGGGCTGTGGGACATGGAGGCCTGCTGGTAATTGGCAGAGGATGGGCTTTCCTGCATGGAGCCATGCGCAACTTTATACGGCGGTGCCATTGACTGCTGACTTATACCTGTGAAAAACATGAATGTAAACACACAAAAAAATGGTCGGGATGAGAAACAACAAGCAGAAAAGCAACAAACACAACAACATAACTCGAGATGTTTACTAAAAGTTTCAATATGGAAAAATTTCAATATAAAAAAATAAAAAATAAAAACATTTCAATATGTTTTGCTGCAAACATATAGCTTTCACACACAGCATTTTCTGATACATATCAACATGGATTGTTTTGTGATGCGATCATTGTAATGCATGTTTTGTAAAAAGGCTGTTAATGAAGAATGGAGCAGTGGCAAGTACATTGGATGTGGAAACATAATATGCTTTTTATATTTACATAAAGCTTGATTTTATATACTGATTGTTTGAATATGCATGTGTGTTTATGAACTAATGGTTATGTTACAGAGAAATAATTCAAGTTTCGAAACATGTTTTTTCTTAGTATAAAGGAACATCTCAAGGTCAAATAAAACAAAGCCTCTTTCAGTAGCCCTAATTGTAACCTTCTTTTTGGGAGAGGAAAAGGAAGCATTATCTGTCTTATCAGAAGCACACATTCTGCAGGCAGACACACATATCATTAGATGCTTTGGTTTAAAGGAGTAGTTCACTTTTAAAAAAAACTTTTGCTGATAATTTTCTCACTCCCATGTCATCCAAGATGTCCATGTCTTTCTTTCTTCAGTCGAAAAGAAATTAAGGTTTTTGATGAAAACATTCCAGGATTATCTCCATATAATGGACTTCAATGGGAACCAGACGGTTCAAGGTCCAAATGAGAGTTTCAGTGCAGCTTCAAAGGGCTTTAAACGACACCAGACGATGAACAAGGGTCATTAAAGTTTTTTGGACCTTGAACCGTTTGGTTCCCAATGAAGTCCATTATTTGGAGAAAATCCTGGAATGTTTTCATCAAAAACCTTAATTTCTTTTCGACTGAAGAAGAATGACATGGACATCTTGAATGACATGGGGGAGAGTATATTATCAGCAAAAGTTTTTTTTTAAAGTGAACGACTCCTTTAAGTGATATTTTTAAGATGTAGCGAGGAAGACTCAAGTAGATGCATTTCCTTATCCAACCAATTGCAGAAGTCTTCTATGGGTAATTAATATGCATGATTGTTCTAATTAAATACTCTGTAGGAGTTGACCGGTGATCTTGCAAGTGAATTTCCACAACATGCAAACTGGCAACCAATCAGTTTGCATTGTTACAAAAGCAAACACAGTACAGTATTGAACATAAAACTTTAATTTCTTCAGGTTGAACTAATTGAAAGTGCAATCTATTAACCTTGTAGGAATATCAGTCTCCCTGTGTGCTTAAAAGGACTCTTACCCGCCTGGGCTGGATACTGGGGAGTGCTGGGTGCAGTCTTATTCCTGAAGATGGTGGGGTTTCTGGACAGCAAAAGCTGCAGCAGAACTGGAACATCTCCCTCCAAATCATCACTGCCCAGGTTGTCCTTCAGCTCTCTGCAGAAATCATATCAGATTTGACACACTCACAAACATCTAACAGAGTACATAAAGCCAGTGTTGGAGGTAATTTGACTTTTTTCAACTAACTAGTTGGGCAATGCATTGAACTGATAGCTTTTCTAAATCAGGAGTAAGTGCAGAGATATCGTGCGGTGTAATATGATGGTTATTGTGGCTCTAGGCTAAATGCGAGAATGCATTTACTCATCTCGCTGGCCCAAAAACAGATTCAGTATTCCTCAAAAAGAAAAAGAAAACTGAAACCAAACTCAAAAATTACACAAACCAGCAATAATAAAATATGCTAACATACATTATGTATTTAATCTGACTTTATTAAACATACAGACGTGAATTTGCACTTCCACTTGAGGCTTATTCATTTCACTTTTGGTGTGAAAGGGCTTTTACATTTGCCAAAAATATAACCTTTTTTGTTATTAAAAAACAAACAAGCAAGACCAGCCCAGATGAGAAATGAACACAAATGTAACATTACCCAATAGGGCCCTATGATTTCCACAATGCAGAAAATTCAGAGGAAATCCAGTCATAAAAATTGGTGGAATATCACAGACAAAGTTTGGCAAATTGTGGATGATAAATCAAAAGTAGGGCTGTACACTTAATAAAGTGTAATGTGGACTAGCGTCTGCAGAAGTCTCAAAGTAACAACAGCAAGTTTATTAAAACATTATTGATAAAATAAAATTGTGCGATATTTTAATTTAAACCATAAACCTGTTGTGCAGCCCTTTCTAAAATTGTATTTGATCACATTTTAAAAGATTAAACTATTAGTTTAATACATTCATTTGATGACCACCTTGGTACAGAATCCAAAAATATACATTAATTGTTAACATATTCATAATTAAAGTTTTAGAAATTCAACTAATTGATTACTAATTAAAGCATCAAATAGAATCAAGGAACTCCGAACACTGAAAAATTTGGGGGAAAATAAATAGGATTTCATAGGGCCCATGTACTGATAGACATGCAAGTGCAAGGAGTTAATACTTCGGCTGACGAGTCGCGCACTGTCCATGTGACGAAATTTCCGTCATCCGAAGGATCTGCAGTGTGCGCTAGGTCCACTAGGTGGCGATACACACAGTTATGATGTACTACTGTACAAGTTCGAGTGTGTAAAGAGAGATGCAAAACAGTAAACAAAGCAGCCTATCCTTCTCCATCGTTTCTCTTTTGGTTCTTGTACTAAACTTTGCATGCAATTGCGGATCCACTACTTTTCTTTGTCTATCCTTCCGAGCGAATGTCCTGTACATGACTCAGTGCTGCCCTCTAACGTATGGTAGAGTATAAAAAAAACAATTGTACTACACGTGTCGAACATCCGTGCTCATCTGCTGCTGGGTATACTTATAGGTAGGCCTTCAGACAGAAAGAGACATGCAGGTGTGTGGTTTATGTACAGGGTAAATGTAAGCGGGAGCAGAAACTCACATGTGTTCTGAGGCGACCTGGTTGAGGCCACTGGCAAGCTGAGAAACCAGAGTTTCATCCCTGCAGCCCATAAGACGCCCCACTTCCTCAGCTACACGCCCGCTGTACAGCAGACTCTTAGTGGTGGTGCCCGGTAAAGGGGAGGGCAGGGGCAGCTGGTTCAACACTGTACACATAAACAGAGTGCAATAAGGCCATGTTTTCTTTATAACAAGAGCTCACAGGTTAGAAATCTAACAGGCATCTAAAGTGCAGTCAGACATACCCAATGTAAAACACCCCTTTTACACATTTACCTCATATTGTGATATATGCAAAAGCAAATTTTGGGTATAACCAAAACCACTACTTTTAAAGGAAATGGGGGGGGGGGACACATTCAAAAAATAATTAAACACTAACACCAAATTTGATATTGTGGCTTTACGTATATGTGATCATATACTTGAGTGTGTTATTACCAGTTTACCAAAAACAAGCTCAAATGAAGGAAGTTTTTGTCTAGTGAATGTTGTGTATTGTGTCATTAGAACGGCGGTTAGTTCATCACATCACGTTTTCATCAGCTTAAAGGTTATGAAGCTCGTTTATTTTCTGTTTTTCACTGTCATTTGGCTAAAATATCACATTATATCACATTATTAATGAAGCGTTACGCACATTTGGCTGTGACTCAATGACAAATGCAAAACGCTCTTTTCCGCTCCTCAAATGATTACCCTTTATATATCAAGTATTCCTTAAAACTTTAAGAAAACGCTGTACTTATTCAGAGAACCAGTTCTTTATTTACCACAACAACACTCCAAACTGCTTTTGGCACTTTATTCACAATAGAAATGGGGCAGTGTATTGAGGTTTAACAGAGTTTGAGGAGGCAATGAATCGAGTTAAAAGATTTGATCACAAGCTCTTTATAATACTTCTCATTGATTAAATATTTGCAAAATCCATAGACAGACATAAAGTGTGACGAATAGGGCTGGGCAAAAAAATCGATTTTTCGATTAATCGTTTTTTAAAATGTGGTCGATTCAAAATCGATTCTCAACGGCCACGAATCGATTTTTTTCCATATAAAGGGCTCGCGGACGCGGTGCTGCATCTTCTCGTCTCTCTGCACTAGGCAAGCGCTAAGCGCTGCAGCTGTCGATACACACACGCGTTTAGGAGTCGGGACACGACAGAATATTCACTTAACAATCGGGCCAGCATTGCATCGTAACCTATGATCGTAACTAACGTTTATCATTTTTAACATTACAAGCAATGTTAAACCATCCCATGCTCGCGCACTCTCAGAGATGTCTTTCACTGCGTGCACAGCCTAAATCTGCCTCACAAACAGCTCGCCAGAAACAAAAGTTTTATCCCTGGATTATATCGCTTTAACAGTTAAAACACGCAACATTATGTCAAAACTCTGGCCTTGGTGAGTAACCTCGTAAAGACAGTCGGTAATGTCTTAAATTAGCATTAAACGCGTGTAACAGAAAGTTAATGAAACAGTAATGGATTCGCACACTAGTTCTTAAAGTGAACGCATCCATTTGTGTCAGTCATTAATTCTGTTGTCATAACAGAATATAGTATTAATTGTAAGCAATCAGAATTAATAGCCTTTGTATTTAATTCAGTCTGGATTCATACCCAAAAAACTACCCCAAAATGTCTCTTAATTTTTGTCTTTATTCTATTGTATTTATTTGTGCTACTTTTTTCAATTTAATTCAAAGATTGAAATCAAGCATCCATACATAAACTCTTAAACAAAAAAAATACATTAACATTTAGGTAAGATCAATGTAAAAAATCTAAATATTTATATATTTATCTATCTTAAACATAAAATAACATGATACTGTTTGATCAAGCTGTGTGACTTTTCTGTGCGACTGTGCGACTCTTTTTTGCATATTGCATCAAAATTTTTGTATGCATTTAGTGTACCTAAAATAAAAAGTGTTTTATATATAGGTTTATGGCTCTTAATTTTCTTGTATTAATTAACCACTAGTAAACTTATGTCCACTGTTCTTTTTTATAAATTATAAATATAGGATTTTTATTACATCTTCATTATAGTTGAATCGAGAATCAAATCAGGATTCGAGAATCGAAAATCGGATCGAGAATCGAAATCAAATCGAACTGAGAGCTTGCGAATCGAAATCGAATCGAAATGTGAATCGATACCCAGCCCTAGTGACGAATAGTAATGATTCACGTAAAAAAATACATTTTTTAATTTTTATTTATGAAGAAATTGTCTTTCATAGTTTTAGCATTAGAGATAAATAATGACGATAATTAAAATATCTAATTTCTCCCCATTGTATTTGGGCTCGACCTGCTCACCACAATGAGCCTTTAAAAGGGTGTGGAAAGTATAAGCAAAATGTTATATATTTTATATATTTAAATATTAAATATATATACTTTTAAATTTAAATTTATAATTTATTTAATTTAATTTATTATTTATATATATATATATATATATATATATAAAACAATAAAGTATACAAGTATAAATAACACAATGCAGTAATCATGTTCAAAACACACCAAAATATCACTACATGGCACCCAAAGAATAATGTTCTTGTTTATATATATCAGTGATTTTATCTTATAGTGGAAGAATGAAAATGTATTTGGTCAAAATAATAATAAAGTGAACATTTAAATTTTGTTTATTAATGTTACAATTACAAAATGTTTTTTTTATTTCGAATGCTGTCCTTTTGAACTTTAATTTAGCAAAGAATCATGAAAAAAAACATTGATAATAAGTAATGTTTCTTTAGCAGCAAATCAACAATTTCTGAAGGATCATGTGGCGCTAAAGACTGGAGAAATGACGCTGAAAATTCAGCTTTGAATCAGGAATAAATTACATTTTAACGTTTAATATAAAAATTTATTTTAAATTGTAATAACTTTCACAATATTGCTGTTTTACTGTATTTTTTGATTAATTAAATGCAGTTTCAGTGATTATAAGATTTCTTCGGGAAAAAAAACTTTTAAAATTAGAAGTGCAATTTTTGGGGGATGTAAAAGCTTTATAAAAACAAAGCAGAGTCTATCATTGCTTAATTATAAAATGGATCATCCTTCAGACTATAAATTCTGATTTACAGAAATACTCCATTTTTTAACAGAAGATACACAAACACCTGACCACACACACACCAGTCCAATACAGCAGTAGTAAACAACTAGATTTCTTTATCTTACCCAATGAGAAAAGCATAACATTTGCACAGTATTAAAAAATATGACCTCCAATGAACTCGCATGACGCATGCACATTCTCTTCATAATCTAGCAATACAAGAGTACAATATTGAAAGTAAAAATTCCTTTCATTCTCTCCATAGAAATTGATTTAACGATAACGTAAAAACTGTACAAGACAGACCCATCATAAACTCGCATGCAAATGCTTCCACAAAATCCACAAGTAAAGTGTCTCCGTCTAATTTACTTGACTGCATAGCTCTCTCACCCCAAATCCAGAAAAGTTGAGTCTGGACATTTTGAAAAATGCAATAAAATGAAGAATCTGTGATTTGTTAAATTCTCTTTCAACATTATTCAACCAATAAAAGAACAAAGAAAAGATATCCAATGTTTTCACTAACCAAATTTTTGATGGCTGCTACACACTCCAAAATATTTGGGACAGAGGCTAAATAAAAGTGAAAAGCTTATATAGCATATCCAAGTAAAACGCTTTTGAAATGGTCCACAATTGAACTGGTAATAGGTGAGATAATTGTGGTTGAGTGTAAAAGGAGCAGCTGAGTTTTTGCAAACAAAGATGAGTCACGGCTCATCACTTTGTGCCAAATATCATGAGAATTGTCAAACAATTCAAAAAATGCTAGAGCGCAAAAAAAAGTAGGTCCTTCACCTTTCACCTACCAAACATAATATTTTGAAAGGATTCAGGGAATCGAGAGTAAATGTGCGACAAGGCAGGAAAACACTGTTGGGTAAATAAAATCCAACGACTGTGCATGATGACCTTTGAGCCCTCAGATGGCACTGCATGAGGAATCAACATCCTACTGTGTTAAATACCAGTGTTGTAGTACTCGAGACTCGGACTCGTCTCGGACTCGGTCTCGAGACCATATTTTAATGGTCTTGGTCTTGTCATGGACTCGGAATTGACTCGTCCTCGAACATTTTTTTTTTTAGGACTCGGAATTATTCCCGAGTCCACTCGAGTTCAATTCAAAATATTTTTCATGATTATTAATGTATGTTAATAAAATATTTCTTTAAATTGATTGACACGCCCAGTGATTGGTGATTTTCTAGTGTGCAACTGCGCATGACAAATTGTAATAAAATTACTTTTAACACCACCTACTATGTGGCCTTTTTACCCTAAACTGATCATATTTTTAAACTCTAAGTAAATTCAGTAAAAAAAAAAAAAAAAAAGGATTTCTCTAAGTAAATAAAAGTAAATTAGGTAATCAACCCTCACTGGTCTCGGTCTCGACTCGGACTCGACCGTCTCTGGTCTCGGACTCGACTCGGACTCGACTCTCTATGGACTCGGTCTTGACTCGGACTCGACTCTCTCTGGTCTCGGTGTCGACTCGGACTCGAGTGAGGTGGTCTCGACTTCAACACTGTTAAATACAGTACATGTGCTTGGGAGTGCTTTGGATAACCGTTGCACAACACAGTCAGTGACACTGCATCAAGAATAGGGCTGGGCAAAAAAATCGATTTTTCGATTAATCGTTTTTTAAAATGTGTTCGATTCAAAATCGATTCTCAATGGCCACGAATCGATTTTTTGTCTTTGGTTAAATATCACTGTAGTAGGCAAATATATGTCTGTCTTGTATAACAAGCCTTAATCAAAAAAGTCCATTAACTTCAGCATTACGTGATACTATATCAAAGTGATTTCCGTCATTTTGACAGATTATAAATTGCATTTACCTGTGAAAACAAACCTGGAAAGAGACGTGAGGATTTAAGGAGAATAACGAGAGATTCTTCGTGCATTCCAGTGAATTTTTAATGGATATCGTAAATTAAATTCGGGAGAACAGACCACAAATGTGCCGTATATGGTGTATTTTTTCATACTTTTACAGCGGATTGCAAAGGGAAAAAAGAAAGCAGCGACTGATGAGAGCTCCTGCCATAGATATTCTTGTTATAATATGTCACGTTAAAATACCAAGTATAACGTTATTCTCATGATGTCTGAAAATAAATCATGAAGGAAAATTGAAGAAAAAAGAAAAACTTTATTTGTAGGGCAACCTTATGATTCAAAATGATTTATTTCAGCCTTTTTGAATTTAAGTTCCCCAAACCGGAAGTGCCGCCCATAATTCAAAACGCAGTAAGGTCAGTAGGAATAAGGTGGATAGAGACATTTAAAGGAATCAAGATGACATCTTTACTGGGAAGCAAGACAATGCCAGGCCTCATTTAGTACCATAGAGTGGATGTGCTTGACTGATCAGCCTGCAGTCCAGATCGGTCTCATACTGAAAATGTATGGCCCTTCATGAAAAGAATAATCAAACAACAACAACCACAGACTGTTGAGCAGCTGTCTTGTTGCATCAGACGAGATTGGGCAAAAAAAAAAACACTTGCAAAACTGCGACAGTTAGTATCCTCAATTCCCAAACAAAAAAAAAAAAGTGTTATTAAAAGGAAAGGTCATGTGTCAACGTGGTAAACATGCCTCTGTCCCAAATTTTAGTAGTGTTGCAGCCATCATAATCAAAAATTGCAAAATACAAATAAGTTGTTCATTGTTCTTTGTACTTTTGTCCGTGAAATACATTTGAAAGAATTAAGAATCACAGATTCTTGATTTCATTGCATTTTTCAAAATTTAACTTAATTAGTCAATTAACTGCCTTTTAGGTGGACAGATGGTCTAAAATGTTGCAAAAATAATTTCTTTTTTGTTAACCAACTGCTTTTTAATATTCGCTATTACTTCAATGCAAGTGAACAAGCACGCCATTATTTTTTGCGTAGTGACGTGTGTGTTCAAGTAAGCCAGAAATGTGCAGATTCTGCGCAATACGCTGTATTTAAAATATCATGACGACTCACGTGTTGCGTATTTATGCTAAATCTGCGCAGATTTGGCTAACACGAATTTCCCCAGCAAAGTGAGTAAACATAGAAACACGCCAAATTGGCTTGTGATTTGAAAGCGTTACCCGCCAAAGTTAATTTTTTACCCACATTTGGCGGGTTGGAGGGTAGGGATGGGGATTGATAAGAACTTAACGATTCCATTATCGATATTGCTTATCGATTCAACTGACCCTTCGCTAAGCCCCGCCCTCCCTAGTTACTGTTGCTACGCCTGTCAAGCTTGCGCGGCTGGCCCATCTATTATAGTGTGGATGCACCCGGTGTCAGACATTTCAATGAGATAATTAGAAATTTTCGGCGAACAAGTGAAATATCTGAGAGAGAAAGACAAAAGGGACTACAGTATGCATTTGAGGGATATATTCACGACATTATATACAACCGATTAGAGAATAATTTCCTAAAAATTGAAGTTAAAGTCTAACGTTATAGTCCCAGCGCAAGCAGCAGCGCCTCCTACGCTGACCATTCAAATGGGAAACACAAATTGAGGAGCAGCTATGTTCATACACAGCAGGGTATGTGAAAATAATCTTTATAATTATAAATCAAACAGCTTATCAATAAATCTTGTGGAATAACACTAATACCGGGAGAGCCGCGATCAGATTGGGTTAAGTTAGGCTACTTAGTAAGGGGTAGGCTAACGTTAACGTCGATTAACAAAATGCTGAAATATATTTTAAAGAATGTCAGTGAGCCTTTGTCTTGTCTCTTAATCGTCTTATTTTACGTTATATCATTATGACCAAAGAACCGTCAATATTTCCAAGCAATAGGTGTTTTTGTTAAGCATGTCGACATTTACCAGTAGTTGTGAATGGGTCTCGCACATAGACGCTAGATCATGCCAATCATTTCTCAGCTTGGCTTTTAGATTTTCTGGAAGGAAAACAATTCCTCTCCCCCGTCCAAACTTTTAGTATACCGGTATCAGATTTGCACAATCCATACGCACAATGCTTCAGCATGTTTCCCTCGTTCGAAAGCTTGCCAGACCTCCCGCGCATAGTTACGGTTGCTAAGACATGATTGGCCAGTGGCGGTTTTCGGGCGTGGCTTAGCGAAGGGTCAATTCCTTATTGATTCTCTTATCGATTCTCATTGGGTGAGGGAATAAGTACAGATATTAGGGGTGTGATATAGGGATGGGAATCGAAGTTTTACGATTCATCGATATTGTATGCCCTCGACGTTAACGAGTCCTCTTATCCTCCTACTCTGAGTCAACCATAGTATGTAGACCACAGACCGTGAACTCACAACTGTACCTTTTGTATTTTTTCACAACTGTCCCAAGCGAATTTTTGTACCGCCATTTGATCAGCGAGTAAAATTGTCTCTCTCTGTAGTGATGAACCGCTGCGCTTGTGACAGTGCGCTAAACTGAACGAGCAGGGAGAGAGAGAGAGTGCCGCGCGCACACTCTCTCAGGTTTCACCGTCTCAAAACTAAGCGCTGTCTTGCTCTCTCTCTCTCTCCCTCGCACATATAAATCAAAAATAATCGACACGATGGTAAGGTCAGGAGACTAAAGTTTCATGTGGAGCATTCGGAGATTTTTTTTTCCTGAATTACCGCTGGCTGTGAATTGTGCTAAAATAGGCCTACGTTGCCTTATCTTCTCTGAATAGCGGTCCGCACATTCAGCTGACATAAACCACACTTCAAATAAACGGGGAAAAAAAAACGATCCAGTGATGAAATCTTTTCTTTGATGACACGCATCTTGTGGGATGTCCCAACCGCCGGGATAATCACACAATGCGCACACGTCCGATGATGACACGTTCAATTCGCGAATGACTCATTTGAACCGATTCGTTTTAATGAATGGTTAAAACAACTGAAATGATCTTCCAACACTGAACTCACGGGACTCACGGGTTCCATTTATTACATAAATTACATAAAAAGTACAGTTTGCTTAGTCAAGTGTAAGGTTTAAAACAAATAAAAACCACTTGTTTTTTCCCCCCAAAAAAGCATACGACTACTTTTTCACACACAGTGCAATCAGGAATCGATAAGAGAATCGTTAAAGAATCGGATCGATAAGCAGAATCGTTAGTGGCATTGATATTGATAAAAACTTATCAATTCCCATTCCTAGGTGTCCCATCCCTATACTTCTGCGTAGGGTGCGTGCAGTAGGTACGGCGTAGCATACGCAGAGATGCGCTCCATACCGCGTACCCTTCGCCGTAGCCTGACGCGCACCTCCTCAAAAATGTAACTACATGTCGCGGACTGCAAGATCGGTGATTGGTCGGCTTGGCAGCATCGCATTTCCTCCTACACATTTACGCACGTACCTTCTCACGCATTTCCACACGTACCATCTCCTCCGACGTCTTCTCTCATTTCTGCCTTTGAGTTTTAGTAATTTCACGAAAATTAACTGTTTTTCCACCTCAATAAGCTCCAACTCCAACATGATCCGCTCTCTTTCACGCTTGTAGTAACCTAGCCGCAACTCGAGGAATCTAAACAGTGGAACATTAAAACCCTCCGCCGCCAACTAACGTTTTGGAGCAGTACTGCAGAGCAACCAAGACCTGAACGCAGAAGTATAAATGCTCACAAAGGCATCGCCAACGTGCGTAGCCAACGCCGTATACTACGGCGTACCCTCGACACAGAAGTATAAATTGGCCTTTACTGTCTATGGGTGATGTACATGCTCGGGCAGATTCGGCTTGAAGTCGTTCATCCTCGGACGTGGCGCCGCTACAAAAAAAGCCGTACACACACCACTTTGCGCACCGAACGCGTCATTTTTGCCGCGCACCTTCGCGCTCGTGCGGTCGCATCAAGTATAAACAAGGCTTTACTCCACGTCAGCGCGCGCTCTGATCGGTAAAGGTGCACAGACCTCTCCCGAATCATCTCCAGCAGTAGCAGTCTCTGAAGCACCACTAACTCGGCCTCCGTTTCCCTCGTAAGCTGATATTAGAATTTAAACATTCTCTATGATAAAAAAATAACATGGTTTTGGCGGTTATAGAGTTCTAATGACGGTGTTCGACTATAACCGTCCTATCCCTTTGTAAATTTACAAAATCTGCTTCACCGTCGCTGTGCTGTCGTCATTGTGTAAAGCCCGCCCCAACGTTTCTGTTTGGTGCCACGATTTCGGCGGATTGGAAATCGGTTTGAATGAGCTCTTTGCCAGACTAACTTACAGAGCAAATCTAAATTTGCCGAAGTTGTCTGGGTTTTCCCAGGCTAGCCTCGATGCCATGTTTGCTGCGTTCTGAACAACGCAGCGCGTGTGTGACGTCATGACACATTTGCAATGAGCAGAACCGATAAGCGGAATCATTAAGCAGACATGTTAACGGTTCCAAGGAATTGGTTCACTGGTACCCCTTTTCCACCAAGGCAGAGCTGGTGCTGGTTTGGAGCCAGAGCCTAGTTTCAAATTGGTTCTTTGTTTTCGACCACCAAAGCACCAGCTCCGAGCCATTAAAAGTGGTTCTTAAGTAGCGCCAAATCATTTCTGGTCTAGAAGTAAGAACCGCTTACGTCAGCGGCTGGGGGCGGGGTTACCGTGACCAAGAAGACGAATAGAAACTTGTGACTAGGGTTGGGTATCGAGAATCGATTGGAACCGGGACTAACTTTTCGTTTTTCCCGGAATCGTTCAAAAGTTAAAATTTCGATTCCTAGTTTCGATATTCACAGTCCGCCGAGCGGAAGAAGAAACCGCTGAACAACACCAACGAAGAAGCGTCTACCGGAAGTGTTGGCATAACCGCGCGAGTCGAACATGAGTAGCTTACGTCGGCGGTCCAAAGTGTGGCTTCACTTTTCTAAAAATAACGAAATCTCGGCAAAATGCAAAATTTGTGACAAAAGGAGTATTTGTGACAGAAGGAGTATTTCCTTCAGAAAGGATCATTTCCTTCCGAAAGACCGTTGGTTAGCAAGGTTAGCTAAACTTTTTTGACCCTGCCTCTTAAAAGAATCGGAATTGAGAATCGTTAGGAACCGGAATCGAAACAAGGAATCGGAATCGGAATCAGAATCGTTCAAATTCAAACGATACCCAACCCTACTTGTGACCGCCATTTTTTAAATAGCAGCTAATCATGCTAATCAATAGCAGCTCGATTGTAATCTCAGTTAATGCAAGTTATGGCGAGCTACACGGATTCACCGTGTTTGGATACCGATGTAGGTTTGCAAAGCCATGAGCATAAATAGTAACACAACAACCGCCATTGTTGATGGAAGGCTTGTTGGAGATGCATCGGAGCGGCGTGGACTCATCAGAGCTGCGGGAGTGTTTGGAGAGTTTACGACTCCTGCTTTTGAATCGAATCTTTTTCTAATGTTTTTTCGAATCGCTCTCGCAGTTCGAGATTCGCAGTGCCGAACCGTCTCAAACAAGCCTGGTGTGTTTGTGTGTGCCGCGCTAGCGTTGCTGGGTAACATGAGATGTACAGTATACAGTGACGTAAGATCTGGCTCTGTGATGGCTCTCTAGCCTGTGGAAAGGCAAACTGGTTTTTTCCCTATTGGAGGGTGTTAAAGGGTTAGTTCACCCAAAAATGAAAATTCTGTCAGTATTTACTCACCCTCATGTTGTTCCAACCCCGTAAGACCTTCGTTCATCTTCGGAACACAAAAGATAAGATATTTAAAATATTAAGATCGCTCCTGCATACAGTCCATAGGCTTCTTGAGGGACTGGCTCTTGCTGTCCTCGAAAAGTCATTAAAGACATCGTTAAAATAGTCCAAGTGACTACAGAGGCTCAATCTTAAGTTTATCAAACGACGAGAACACTTTTGTGCGCAAAAAAAACAACAAAAATAACGACTTTATTTCAACTATTCGTTTATTTCTCCCACTGCGCGAGTCAGGTTACTAGTTTAATAGCGTAAGCTTCTGTTATTGTACGTCACACGCATCACACACACATGACCAGCGTCGGCCAATAGTGAGCCTACGTGTGACACTACGTTAACTGACTACAGGCTCATGGAGAAGGAAGTGAATAGTTGAAATAAAGTCGTTATTTTTGTTGTTTTTTTGCGCACAAAAGTGTTCTCGTCGTTTGATAAACTTAAGATTGAGCCCCTGTAGTCACTTGGACTATTTTAACGATGTCTTTAATGACTTTTCGGGGACAGCAAGAGCCAGTCCCTCAAGAAGCCTATGGACTGTATGCAGGAGCGATCTTAATATCTTAAATATCTTAATTTGTGTTCCGAAGATGAACGAAGGTCTTACGGGGTTGGAACAACATGAGGGTGAGTAAATACTGACAGAATTTTCATTTTTGGGTGAACTAACCCTTTAATTTCAATCCCTGAATCCTGATTTTACAATCGATTCAATGAACACTTATGTCTCTCTCAAAAACCACAAGTGTGTTTTTCACAAAAGTGATCGCCCTAGTCCGGAGCCCTGAAATGATTTAAGCCATAAGCCTATAGCTTATGTTTGTAGTGTTCATAATGTTTGAAAACGTTGTGTTTTGATTAGGCCTTTATTACATTAATGTAATAGAATGAGACTTACACACAAGTTCTCAAAAGTTTAATTTTATACATTTAGCATATTTTTAACCATGCAGCAAATGTTTTTAATCCATTTAACCAATAGTATTAATCAGTAAAAATTATTTGTTGGTTAATTATGAGCATCCCTAATAGCACAAAAAAGTGTTTTAAAAAGTTTTATATTTGACCATCATTTGCATTTCCCAATTACCACATTTGCAATGCCATAATGGGATTGTTCACTCACACATAAAATAATTTTAAGTACACAGATATTTGTGTTTTAACGCAAACATATTGCAATGTTGTGTGGTTTATCTTGCAGCTTGGTTCATGGCTGATTAGAATTTTTGTAAAATCCATACAAAAAAAAATGAATGGGAAAAATAATTCTAGAAACAAATCCAATGTAAATGTGGGTGGTTGGCCAGTGAAGTATGAGTAGTGTGATGCATGTACTTACAGTCAGTAAGACCAGCGATCCCAGCAAGGGTTGTGATGGGCACATGTGGCATGTCCCCATTCATACTGACGGCTGGGCACAGAAGTCTTATGCACAGAGTTCCACAGAGATATTTATACGCTGACCATCCCTCACATCTCACTCAATCCTACAAAAAGGAAAAGGGTTTGAGTCACATTGACTTGAATAAAGCAGCATACTCATTTCAAAACAGACACTACGCTCCCTGGCAGAATCAGTCCACTCAGACTTACTGTCTGTAACAGGTGCATTGATTTCTTTGTACACTAACTGCCATGCATTATGCCTGACGGACACACCCACTCTGGACCGACAGAGGATGGACCGAGGACACACCCCTCAATTAGATATGCAAGCCCAACCCTGTCTCCCTAGGAGACCAATGACAGCTGGGAGATTGACAGCGCGTAAGAAGCACAAAAGAGGAGATGCTAAGAAGCAGACCTCACATAATTGAACGAAAACACATTTTGCACTTAAGCAGAAAAATATACCACATCACTGCTCAGAAGACAACAAGATGCGTGTATTTGTGTTTAAATACATTTAACAATCATAAAAACCTCTTCCATGTAATCAAAAGGAAATGCTGCAGACAGTATCCCAAGAATGCATTTCCGCATCCGGGCTATTTAGAATGCATTAATATTCATGAATCATTTGCATGTGAAACTGTATTGGGAAGGTAAACAATCCAGAGCCGATCTCTGACGGGCAGATTACAAATGCAAACGGGCATTTCTGTTGCACTGTCCCTTTAAATGCCAATACTTCCCTTATTTATATTCATGAATCCATTCCGATCGCTTGCATGCAGGTTTCATGACAACAACTCGGCAGCGATATGCAGATAATGCATAATTTCATAATCAAACCTCTTGGACGCAAGAAAATAAAACTGCACAATCAGAAACGATTTCAACGTCTAAAGCATTAAAGCACCTCTTATATTTCTGACCGAAAACAAGTGGAAACCGACTTTCAGCTTTGCAGAAGTTCTGAATGCAATTATGTGCCTAATTAATATATATTATTATCTCAATCGTTGATGCGAGATGCTATTATAGGACGTGGCTGCAATTGCAATGGAGTGAAGCATCACATCTGTACAAACAGGGTGACACAAAATGACCAAAAGCACAGTGTTGACAAGTCGATTGTTGGAGAGAGGAACCATTCATCCTCAAAGCATTTCACTGACGTTTATTCAGCCGTAATGACTCAAAACATGACGAACAGAGCGATGTTAAGAACACCAGATTGTAAATATTTACCATAGCAAGCATTCAAGCCGTTCGTGGGTAAATGAGAGATGGTTAGAGATGAGTTTGACTATTAGCAAAGCGTTAGCTCGCGACTTAATAGATTCCTTGCAGATGCTCGCTAGTTAGCATTGCTCTGTTCTGATAGGTGGATTTTTTAGATATAATCCCAAGCCGCTTGTGTTCTTGCTTATTTAAATTACAAATTTAGTTATATTATATACAATTTTCTGTCAACAGAGTAGTCGTTTAGTCTTAACAAACGATAGCCTCTGCTAAGCTAAACATTCGCGAAAGCTAGTTCGGCTACGCACATCTTTCTGTCTCCCTTCGCGAACAATAAAAATACTTTTTGCTTTCCTCCATTCTTTCCTAACGCTGTATGTCGCGCGACGAAACGCTTTCGTTCATCTCAATGCGCGTGGGATATTTGTATACGATCCGTTTGAGTTTCCACACAAAAACACTCGCCCGTGTTTGTGTGTCGCGAGGCCTCCGCGAGCTCCCCAGAAGCCTCGGACTCTACGCACGAGCGCGACGCCGGGTCACGCGCTTCCCGCCACGGGGGCGCGCCGGAGGAGAACGACAGAGCCGTTCCGTCGAAAGAAAACAAAATGGAAATGTGTCTAAATGTGGTTAGGGAACGCGAATACAGACTTAGCAGAAATTCTGAGAGGGTTTCATATTTACCTTAGCTTGGGGTAACTTCAAAGAAGAAAAAAATAAGGGGACTGTTGTTGGGATGAGAGCTTGGTTGTCGGTCTGTTGTAAGTCTCTGGCTCCCCCTCTCTGCTATAAAAAGATCAGCGCGCGGTTTGTTTAGCCGAGCATGCTAACAACAAGTCAACTCTATCTGTATCTGGGGTGGGGGAGGTCAGGCTGTCTCTGATCACACTTTAAACACATTTCATCACAGGGAAGAGTTTAATTCAGCTCCTTATTAACTAATCGCGTAAATGTTCGTGAAACACATGTTCTTACGTCTTTGTTTGACAACAAAAAGCCCCACAACTGATGCTTTGTCGTCAGTCAGAGGGAATGACCGGAAATACAAAATAGCCTACTAATAACGTGTAAAGAAAATTATTTTCCCTCAGACACGCTAATACACAACTCAGAGCACAAATAATTTAAGATTTTTTTTATTCTAATTCTTTTAAAATTATTTTACATCCATAACACGCATATTAATAGTGTTATTTACAATACACTTTATAATTAATTCACATCATACTATAATATACATCATACTCATATAGCTATATATATATATATATATATATAAATGTGAAGTATGTTAAATGTTAATAGCATTTCTTATCTCTCTTATCTATATATTCCTTTTCTATTTTATGCTTTTATATATATATATATATATATATATATAATAGAACCTAATTGAATAGAATAATAGAAAGCCTCAAACTTCCTATTGTATTTACTTGTATAAAAGTAAATACAATATAGCATGTTTATCCTTTGAATTTTAAAGTCACCAAATACGAAAGGTTGTTGTTAATTCTTTGTTTATTGGAAGTTAATAACTTGAATTGAACTCAATGGATAAATGGGATGACTTTATGCATTGCCTTGGAAAATATTACCGAGTTAATGAAAATCAAACTACACATATCAAGTGTTTTATGATTCTTTTTAAAACTAATATAAAGTGACAGTGCTTTAAGCAAATAAGCTATTGTTGTACTTGTAGATTGACATTGTTTATTATTATTATTTAGGAACTGTTTCTTTATCTATGAAAACCCAACTACTGTCTAAATTTGTAAATGGTGTTTGACAAAGAAAAAAGTAGGATATATTTCAGCAGCTGATGGGTTTACTGGGTGAACGTTAGCAGTCTTCAGTGCCTTAAACTTTTGGGGTTTATTCTGTCTATCTATGGTTTATACTTGACCTTTGAGCCTTTCTGTAGTTTCATTTTTCACCACTGGATGGCGACTTAGTATCACGATTAAAGCTAGCGTGCACACCTGTAGTTTATTAACTACATTATTTGGACGTATTGCTCTTTAGAAGTGAAATAATTCTGTGTAAATACAAGAAATATATTTAGCTATATAATATAATGACTTTACCATTTACATTTCATGTGTATCCCAACGGTAAATCCAGAGTGTTTTCAAGAAAGCACTGTTCTTCTGATTGCATAATTTCATTCAGTTTCTATTTTTTATACTTACTTTGTCTTTCCCTTTTAACTATTTGGATTTTTTTCTGTTTTGTTTCTTTTCCTGTTATTTTCTTTTTAGATATTCCTGCAACCCTAGCAATGCCAATTTCATGGGTTCGAATACATAATGCATAAACTGGAAAAATATATTATTATTATTATTATTATTATTTTGCTTAGGATAAAAGCATGTGCAAAATGCACACATATGAATGTTTTACTTTATAATGAACAATTGTTTTTTTTCCTCTCTCTCTCTCTTTCCTTACCTTGTATACAAAATGTGTATATGAATGAATCATCTTTGTCTTGATACTTTGTTATATATTCAGTGACATTCATACATTGTTTAGAGAGATAAATGTGTCCAAATACATCTTGGGGCCACTGTGTGCTCAATCTTTCGATAAAACACTAAGACTTTGTGTCACTAGACGATTTTTGGTTCCCCAAAGATTCAGTTAATTTGATTTTAACAATCTAAAGAAACTTTTTCCACTATAATGAATATTTTATGGAATTGAAAGGTTCCTCATGAAACCATTGATGCTAATAAGGAACCTTTATTTTTCAGATAATATGTAATGTAAAAAAAGTATATATACTCAAAAAAAATTCTTGGGCAGGTCAAGAAGGACATGATCAAATTGTGTCAACAATATGCACATAGATCATATCACATTCTTTCTAAGACAGTAACACCATGTACTTGATAAGTACATAGTAGAATAGTGAGGAATTGAGAGATGTCAAGCATTGTCAGCTGTAATGAATGTTATTCTGCAGAACTCATTGGTGTTGCATTAGTGATAAAACTATACTGTCATTGAGACAATATATAGAGGTAAAATAAGATTCACTGACCTGTTAATGGCCCGTCCTGAGAACACCACATGCAATGAGAGCAGTTAAGGCCAAAATGCTCCTTTTTCTATTCATAGATTTCTTTATTTTGTACTTTAATTTATAAAAGCCTTGGAATAAGATGATTACATCAGTTGAATGTAAAGTTTTTCCAAAAACAAGTGACTCCACAGATAAAGTGACACCACTATACTGTTGCTTCTGGACTCACCGTCTCACTTTCCAACTTAAGCTGCCAAAACATCATGTGTGTTTCATAACCAGTTTCACTTATTTCTTTATTTTTTAGCATTACTCACACAGTTTCAAACTGAATGGATATAATTCATTGCTTTTATTGTTGCCACCCCAAGTAGAAGCAAAAACTTGATTCCATAATGACATTCGGTTTACAAACCTGCATCTAGAAAACTATTCAAAATATGTCTAATGAAATCAGATTTTTACCAATCTTAATCAGTTTACTCTACAATAAAAGAGTTCGAAGAGGACCGTTGTGGACCACACATGTCCATCTCTGCTTGTGCAATGGTCCTCAACACATTTGGATGTCTCTGACAGGCATATAAAAAGACTTGAGATGAATATCAGACTAGAGTCTGACTAAGTTACTAGTGTTTGTACAAAAAAACTGCAGCTCTCCGTGGATAAAACTCCTCTGGAAACAAGCGGTTACATTTTGGTCTCGCTGTCAGGGATCTTGGCATTCTCCGACTCGCTCTCCTGAGAGATGAGCTGGTATGATTTCTTGGTCTCGTTCTCCTCCACGACGGAGTTTCCCATCTCGGCATCGATAGAGCGCAGCTCGTGACGGGACAGGTGCTCCACTATCCCAGCACCGATGGAGTCGCCCAAAACATTTGTGGTGGTGCGCAGCCGATCTCTGAAATGGCAGAGAAAAAACAAGGTGGAGTTAAGCTGTGTTTGACCCACATAAACCAGAACATCTTATCAAAGTCATCTCCTCTTGAGGTTTACACATCTGGATCGCTTAAAGTGGTAGTTCTGGTAATTCACTCACCCCCATGTCATCCAAGATGTCCATGTCATTCTTTCTTCAGTCGAAAAGAAATTAAGGTTTTTGATGAAAATATTCCAGGATTTTTCTCCATATAATGGACGTCAATGGGGACCAAACGGTTCAAGGTCCAAATGAGAGTTTCAGTGCAGCTTCAAAGGGCTTTATACGACACCAGACGATGAATAAGGGTCTTATCAAGCGAAACGATCGCTCATTTAAAAAATAAATAAAAAAATTTAAGTTTTATAAGCACAAATGCTCGCCTTGCTCTGTACTGCGATGCGCGTTCGTGACTCTCCTATTCGAACTCGTTCATCAAAATGAACGAATCTTTTTCCGAGTCAATTCGTTCATTTTGTTCGTTGAATCAACCAAATGACACGAAAAAAGGTTTCGAACAGGAGAGTCACGAACAAGCATCACAGAACAGAGCATTGTGATTCTAAAACTTATACTTTGTTATTTTTTTTTTTTAAATGAGTGTTCGTTTCACTAGATAAGACCCTTATTCATCGTCTGGTGTCGTTTAAAGCCCTTTGAAGCTGCACTGAAACTCATTTGGACCTTGAACCGTTTGGTCCCCAATAAAGTCCATTATATGGAGAAAATCCTGGAATGTTTTCATCAAAACCCTTAATTTCTTTTCGACTGAAGAAAGAAAGACGTGGACATCTTGGATGACATGGGGGTGAGTAAATTATCAGCAAAAGTGTTTTTAAAAGTGAACTACTCCTTTAGTGTTGTGTTCTGAGGGCCTCGTGTGGCCTCGGCTTAAGAAAAACAGTTCCTCCATCTTGTGTGGTGTTTTTGCTGACCCATCTTTCCTAGCATGAACGTTCGTCACAATGCCTCTTCTGTTCTGTATGCTGCTTTAACCAGCACATAATCTGAAGAAAAGGTCCCTGGACTGGACTTGAGTTCAGTGACTGCTGTGAATGCGGTGGGAATAAAGGTCTCAAGAACATTGTCGGATACGTGTGTATTGTTCAACGGGTCCTAAAGCTCATTTGAAGCAGATGTTGCATGGACATGTACAATTTGATTATGTTTTATGGAATGCGAAAGATGGAATATCTTGTTTCTTGCCCAGCTCTGAATTTCTGCCTGGGTCTGTGTGTAGGAATAGTACATTAAATGATGTCTTTAGATCTCAAGACAATTTGTATAATGCTTTTCACAATGCACATTGTTCCAAAGCAGCTTTACAAAAAAATCTAAATGCTAATGTTTATTACATCTTATCTCCCTGTTTACACCTGATATTAAAGGAGTAGTTCACGTTCGAAAAAACTTTTGCTGATAATTTACTCAGCAATTATCGCCCATGTGAAATGCAACTATGATATTAAGATATTACAAACATCAGCATGATTTGTGAAATGTATTGTGAAAAAGGGAAATACAAATGAATATGAATCTAAAAATCCTTCAACATTTCCAGCGGTCGGTAACCCTGTGTTTGTTAAAGCTGTAATTGTAAAAACACATCCTCCTATCCAAGTTTAATGTGCAAAACTTGAAGTTTGTGCATTTATTGAGACTTATGAGGGATGATCTCACAGATAAAAATACTTTCAACATTCGTCATAATACACAAAACGCAGTACTCACAGGAACCAGTCAACCGCGATAATCAGAGTGATGTCATCAGTGGGCAGTCCCACAGAGGTCAGCACTATCACCATGGTAACCAGGCCAGCCTGAGGGATTCCAGCTGCACCAATACTGGCTGCTGTTGCTGTGATGCTTTAAAGATTACACAAAGCATGCATTCATATATCATTTTTTGGTTCACTTTGATAAAATACTGAATGGTGTCAGGAAATTAACAACATTTAAGACAAGATAATGCGGGAAAGAATATTTTCATGGACTGGCCAATTTTTAAATCAAAAGAAAAACATTTAAAATACACATTTAAGTATTTTTTTATTGCACTTCATCTATTTGCATTTGTAGATTTCAATTAAAATAAATATATTTAAAGGCCGTTTTCTCTCATGCTCTTTTTTTTAGTAAGAAATCTCTATTTCAATAGCACTTACATACACCACACTCCAATTTTATCACTGTAAAAAAATATATATATTTTCAAGATTTGTTATCACAACATATTTTCTTTTGTCAAATCAACTTTATAATAATTTATTTAGTTGAGATAACGTATTATTTTTAATTTCTGATGATTAAATTAATCTCCTTCATTGTATGAACTCACTTTTTCCAGTTCAATCAACTTAAAATTTTAAGGCAACCCAGGTTACTTACTTTTTGAAGTTAAACCAACAATATTTTTTTTTACAGTGTAGTAATCACAACATTTTTTCTTTTGTCAAATCAACTTAAATAATTTATTTAGTTCAGATAACATATAATTTTGAGTTTCTAATGATTAAATCATTCTCCTTCATTGTATTAAACCATCAATATTTTTTTACAGTGATTCAGAAGGGTTTTTTTTTCCATATAACATTTTATTCTTAAAAACGGATTTGTTTTTCCCAGACTGTTGATAGTATTTCTGATTTATGGAGCGATAAAAAGAGATACCCAATTTCTTCTGTAAATCCTTTTACTCGAATATGACAATAAAATGAAACAAGAATTTTGAACCTACATCCAATTCCAATGTTCATATTTCTGTTCTGGAAAATAGTCCGAGTGACTAAAGTGGCTCAATCTTAAGTTTATCAAGCGATATATATATTAAAAATATCTTAATTTGTGTTCCGAAGATGAACCAAAGTCTTACAGGTTTGGAACAACATGAGGGAGAGTAATTACTGACAGAATTTTCATTATTGGGTGAACTAACGGAATAAATGTTGCACTCAGTTATAAACTACGTTTTTTATGTTTCCTATCTGTACCTGATGGTTAGGATCTCTCCAAAGTTCATCTCCATGTTATTGACCTGTGCGATGAAGATGGCAGCCAGAGCCTCGTACAGAGCTGTGCCGTCCATGTTAATGGTGGCTCCCACGGGCAGCACAAAACGGGTAATACGTTTATCCACATGGTTATTTTCCTCTAGACACTTAAAGGTGATGGGCAGAGTGGCAGAGCTACGGAGAAACACAGCAGATTTGAAATTCTGTCCATCAGGATATTCCAAACCCATAATAACACTTTTCCATGGGACACGAAAGGAAAATGTTGCGCAATTTCGACACAAGCTGTAACGCTACGGCAAAATAAATCATACTTTACTTATGAATGTGAGTTTGCACTCTGGATTGAATGTGATGCAAAGAAAACACAGTGTACAGGACATGATTACAAGAATGACAAGTCCTCGAGGACTGCACACCAACACAACAAATGCCTCTTGTATATTTTTAGTGAATCAAAAACAACAAAAATTTAATAAGAATTACTCTAATGGTTCAATTTAATGACTAGATGCTTTATTGTGATTATTATGGGCGTAAAAGCTCACCTGGAAGAGGTACCAAGAGCCGTGACGAGGGCTTGCAGAAGTCCAGCGATGAACACAAATGGATTTTTACGCGTCACAAGGAAGTAGAGCAAGGGCAGTACGATGAATGCATGTATCGATAGGCCGATGATGACGGTCATGGTGTACATTCCCAACTGGCCTCCCATTTCTGATATATCATCCATCTCAACTATCTTTCCAGCAATCAGGAACAATATGCCCAGTGGCGCGTACCTGAGGTGTGAAAACAGTGATTGAATCGTTCAGTGATTGAATCAATCGTTATTGAGTTTCCACCAGACCTCCTTACTTACATTTTTCAAGCACAAAGTCGATATGAAATGAACCCGGGAACCAGGAAATATTCTTACAAAACAGAGTGATATTTTTATATGGCACAAATTTGGAACAAATTCATGCTAAAATGAACTGTAAAAGCACCCTGGATTATATAACTTAAATCATTATGGTCTATGCTAAATTATTGAGCTTTTTTTAGCATGTTAACAGACTCAAATTCAAATGTTGATATACATGTCTATGTGCTTATATACATACATATACATATATATATATATATATATATATATATATATATATTAGAGGTGTAACGATACCCTCATGTCACGATTCATACATATCACGATACTGAACTCACGATATGATATTATTGCGATACTCCAAGACATATGGTAAAAGGTTAACCAAAAATGCACTGTTGATTAAAATGCTAAATTTGATATTGCATTGTGGGTTTAAATAAATAGGCTTGGACTTGGTGCTTGTAACCCAAGGAAAATGGTGACACCCGAATAAAAATATTCATGATTCTGAAGCTGAAAATAAAGAATTATTTTAGACGAATATGCTTGAACTCTGTCACTGACTATATATTTAAAATAATGTTGGCCACTTTTTACTGGTAACGTCAGACATTTGGCATTATCAGGACCTACAAATATTCCCCCATTGCATTATTATACATTATAATCAACATTATATATAGTGGTTTAATGTAGTACTTACACTAAAACTCTGAAAATTTTAATTACGATACATATCGTCTCTATCTACGATATGCATTGTTGCATTTTTGCATTGCGATGTATATATTGTGGCATGATACATTGTTACACCCCTCCAAATATATATATATATATAGAATTTGCACACACAATTTATTTAAATTTTAAAAACACTTTGCAACTGATAAATGACTGAGAATATGGAATTATTTTGGTGTCTTAGCAAAGTAGTTCATTATAATTTCAGGTCTCCCTCGGAAAAGAGACTCAGTCTCAAGGGACTTCCTGGTTAAATAAAGGTTAAATAAATAAAATAAAAAAATATAGTAGAGTGTCAACAAACTTTTCCAACAAATTCTGTTTTATTTGCTAATGTTCCAGGAAGTCTGCTTGAAATTAAAATGACAACAACAACAAAAAAAACATTCCTGGCAGGTCATGACATAGTTTATCATAGATTCATAGCCAGTGAAAACCACACTTTATTTAATAAATAAATAAGTCAATTAATTTGCTCAAAGATGAAAACTTTCCCACTCTAAATCACTCACCACATGATAATTGCAACCAGCCGCATGATGGCCTCATTCAGACAGTCAAAGAAATCCCGCAGAGGTTTGCCCTGCTCCTTCATGCTCCCAATGATGAGGCCGAAGCACATGGAGAAGACCACCAGTCCCAGTGCATTGATGCCATTAACCGTTCCCAGCACTGGTATCACCTCTTCACGTTTGACTTCCTCCGACCCGTTATTCAAACTGTCGTTCACCAGAATTTGAACGGTGACCACTCGCTTGCCATTTTTTGTTTTAAACTGTGGAAGGCAAAGAGAGTACAAACAGTAAGCCATCTTGGTTTTGTTCACCATCTTGTTCACCAGGCTATTAAAAACGTACCTGTTGTGTACAAGCTTGCACTAAATTAGGAGGAAACATGTTTCTGTAAAAAAAAAAAAAGATTAAGTTAAAAAAAGAAACATTATAACAGACATAATAAAATGAAATTACAATCGATCTTCACTATACCTGATTAGATCGAGGAAGGCGTCTGCTGGACTGACTTGTTCTATTTTCTCGTGTTTGGTGAATTCGTCTCTAGAGCCTTTTCCAGGGTGGATGATGAGAACCATGACGATCCCGATGAATACAGCGATGATAGTGGTGGTGGTGTAGTAAACTACAGCTCTCATACCCATCTTCCCTGACGCTCGGCTGTCCAGAGCGGCCATACCTG
Source organism: Pimephales promelas (assembly GCF_016745375.1). The sequence continues at coordinate 2,943,215 of NW_024121299.1, read as the reverse complement.
CACAGGTGACGTTAGACCGCAATGTGAGTTAGTTCACATGATTCTGTGCATGCATGTGCGTATAGTACTGCAAGCAACAGCATGGGGTGTAACAATATATAGTGCCACAATATATCGCAATACAAAAATGCAAAAATGCGTATCGTAGATGGTGACAATATATTTATCGTGGATAGTCCACAAAATAAAATTTACTGTTTGAGAAATTTTTTTAGAGTTTTAGTGTAAGTACATTAAACCACTATATATAATGTTGATTATAATGTATAATAATGCAATGGGGGAATATTTGAAGAGTTCAGATGCAAAAGCCTCTAAATGCCATTTGAAATTTTCTTCTTTAATGATGATTTTTATCAAACTTGTATATTTAAGTTCAGTAATTTCACTTAAATGGCAATGATAATTACCTATTAATTGTTATTTAAGTGAAATTACTGAACTTAAATATACAAGTTTGATAAAAATCATCATTGAAGACGAAAATTTCAAATGGCATTTAGAGGCTTTTTTTATATCTGAACTCTTCATTTGTAGGTCCTGATAATGCCAAATGTCTGATGTTACCAGTAAAAAGTGGCCGACATTATTTTAAATATATAGTCAGTGAAAGCGTGCAATATTTTTTTTTGGGTGTCACCATTGTCCTTGGGTTACAAGCACCAAGTCCAAGCCTATTTATTTAAACCCACAATGCAATATCAAATTTAGCATTTTAATCAACAGTACATTTTTGGTTAACCTTTTACCATATGTCTTGGAGTATCGCAATAATATCGTATCGTGAGTTCAGTATCGTGATATGTATCGAATTGTGACAGGTACCGTTACACCCCTTAGACATACAGTGGAAGTCAAATGTTTGCACACTCTTGCTCATTCTAAACAAGCTTACTAATGTTTAGGGTCAGTAAAAAGTCTCTTATGCTCACCAAAAAAAAAAAATATATGTGAAAACAGTAAGATTGTGAAATATGATTACAATTTAAGTAACATACTATAACTATATATACTATAAGTAATATATGAAGAGTTCAGATGCAAAAGCCTCTAAGTGTCATTTGAATTTTTCTTCTAAAATGGTCATTTTTATCAAACTTATTTCAAGTTCAGTAATTTCACTTAAATGACAATTAATAGGTAATCCTCATTGCAATTTAAGTGAAATTACTGAACTTAAATATACAAGCTTGATAAAAATGATCATTCTAGAAAAAAAAATTTCAAATGGCACTTAGAAGCTTTTGCATCTAAACTCTTCATATATATATATATATATATATATATATATATATTTATTTATTAAGTTTTCTATTTACTATGTAATTTATTCCTTTGCTGCAAAGCTGAATTTTCAGCATCATTACTCCAGTCTTCAGTGTCACATGATCCTTCAGAAATCATTCTAATATGATGATTTCCAGATATATTTTAAATAGAAGTCTTTTGTGACATTATTAATGTTTTTACTTTGATCATTTAATGCATCCTTGCTGAATCAAAGTGTTAAAAAAAATTGTACTGACCTCAAACTTTTGAACAGTAGCGTATATTATTGAAATAACACAAATGGCAGTATATGAATTATGTAGTGACCTTAAAATTAAGAAGAAACGTGTATGCTGGATATTTGTTGGTTACAGTCCATAGTTGTTGAATACAAGATTTGTAAAGAAGGACAATTCATGTTTGTCACTAAATAGATAGATAGATAGATAGATAGATAGATAGATAGATAGATAGATAGATAGATAGATAGATAGATAGATAGATAGATAGATAGATAGATAGATAGATAGATAGATAGATAGATAGATAGATAGATAGATAGATAGATAGATAGATAGATAGATAGATAGATAGAGTCTCTACATTGATGCTCAACAACAATACATTCTATAGCAGTAAAACAGTATATTTCCTGAAGGTCACTGACCACAACTGCCATTCAACATTTCTCACTATAGGACTGAAACAGCCATTGTATTGAACTATGTATGTCTTCCATTATCGTGGTATGGTGTGTGTGTGTGTTCCTAGTGATCTCACTGCCCCTGAGCCCATAAAGCCCCTCAAGCCCCTCAGCTTCCACCCCAGCACCCGCAGACACAGTGGCCTGGGAACCTTGAGCACAGGTCCTGTTCTCTTCCTGCTGCTCTCATTAGTTCTCGTCTCCATGGCAATGATGACTTCCTCTGCAAGAGTCTTATAAAGTCTTATTCTCCTACACTTCAAAGTAATTACCTCAAATACACACTCACACAGCCTTCAAAGACGAATTGTGTGTGACCCCTCACAAAGAAATTCTCATCTAATGAGAGCACACTCTTCAGGGCAGATTTTTGCTGATAAACTAAACCTGTCTGTTCCATCAAGTACTGTAGCTGGTTAATCACATATTTATATTGCTAAGCAATTGGGTTGGGCAATATGACCAAATTCTAATTTCAAGAAATTGTATTTCAAGATAACGATATATATCACAATATGGTTATTTTATCTAATTTCTGTTATTAATGCACCCCCCCCCCTCCCAGAAAAGCAATAATAATAATGATAAAAAAATTAAACAGTAATAATAGTAAATAAATAAATAAAAATAAATAAATAAAAAACAGAATAGCACAGATAAAAGGGAAAGTAAGGTGAAAAAAAAACAGGAACTAAAATGTCATTGTTAACACTGATGTTTTTGACTGATGTTCATGTTCAATAAAAAGCAAAAAAAAAAATGATAAAAAAAACTTAATAAAAAAATAATAATTTCTGTTATTAAATATAAGAAAAAAAGAAGCAAACAAACAATAGGAGAAATATAATATAATACCAAAAATGTGAATTAATTTTTTCCGGTACAATAGATGTATTTAACATGCAGTTAGAATTAGCACAGAAATTGAATATTGCAGTCTTCACTGTATGAATTAAATATAAATGTTTTCTTATTAAAGCTAAATAAAGTTCAAGTATTTTCTCTTTTGTTTGATTCATATTAATGACAGAGAGCCAGAGGAATATTAGGCTGTTGTCACTTTAAGACCAAACGTACATTCACATATGTATAACTGCACATACACACATATATACACACACTTTCATGTTAGATGCGATTAATCGATTTGACAGCACTACATTATCAAAGAAGCTTTATTTTACAGTATATATAATTAGCTTTTCATAACTGTAAAATGAAGCTTCTTCAGAAAATGCAAACATCTTGTTTTTCTAGTTCATTCCCTCAGGTTTTTATATAGCAATAAAACTGCTCTCTTTCTCTCTAGTCTGATTTTAGTGACATTATACAGCATTTTAAATCACAGTGTACTGTATTTTCTTGCTTTCTCTAATTTTTTTTTGTTTTTTTTTTTGCTTTTGTTCTGTGAGTTGTAGATGTTGTGGTTCTCTTGATACCATGTGGATTTCATATATGTTTTTTTTTTTTTGTTTTTTTTTAATGATTGTTTGAGTGTGGCACCTTGGTTTTGATGAGTGCGTCCTGGGCAAATCACGCCCCCTTTACGTACAATCACACCTGTTGATGATCTTTATTAAGGGCTTCATTACTCATTTTCTCCAAGTACTCTGATGAAGATGTAGTTGTACATCGAAACGTTAGTCAACTGTTGCACCTCTAATAAATTTGCTTCTAAGAAGATTTGTGCACCGGAGTTTCTCCCGTTCTGTTTGATCTTGTCCTGCCCTGGTTGCACCGGATCGTTTTGGCATTTTTCAGAAGCGCAGTAAGCCTCCCTTTTTTTATATATATATTTGATGTACTGTATTTACATTTGTGCATTCTGCTTAGTAAATGTATGGCCGGGAGAGTGTAGCCAATGTTTTGGCTTTTACATATTTGGCTGACCCGACAAGCTTTGACGCACCGCATGGGTGTGTGTATGTGCATGATAATGTCCTAAACATTTGAGCTAAATTGGCCTCTACTGTGTCATTGATGTCCAGCCTTGTGACTGTGCTAGTTAAAGCAAGATTGAAACAAACAGCATACATCTGAAAAGATATTTAAAGTCATCTGCTATCACATCCATTGCTGTAAGTCAATATGAAAATAAAATAAGCTATTAATACACGTTTCAGGTCTTTCCTAAGAAGTGAACATCAAAATTGACTAATTTGCTCCACTTCTTTCCTTTTGAGATGACATCATGAATATATTTTACTTTTAAACCCCTCCGCTCTGGTCCATTCTTGTATGTAACATCCACTTTTCTCAATCCAATCAATTTTTTACAGATAAAATCAAGTCAAACATTTTCTATTTTAAATACCACATTTCACACTGAAATAGGTCTGATTATGTATGTGTAATGGCTCGTGGATCCCGTTTCATGTGGCCTCTATAGAATTAAAGCAGCTATTTAACTTTCAAAAATGGAAGTCTTCTGTATTATATAAATTGTGTTAGTCAATCGTGAAAGCTGCATAGCAGCCATCAATCTCTCTAGAAACAGTTTGCGGCATTATTTAGAAGACAGCATATGCTATTTATACACAGAGGAAGAGTGTGTGTGAGAGAGAGGTGACTGAAAGAAGCTTTTGTTGGTTTCCCTGCATGGTCACTTTGACCCTTGACCTCTAGTCTGTTTGGAAATAGAGCATCAAAGCACTGACCTTACAAACGCCCATGTTTCTTAACTGGTCGAACCCCTCAGAGAACTTATGTTAATCTACTTTATTTATAAACAAAACAAACGATTTTATACATTTGGCTATCGAAATATCGAAACATTCTTAAATCAAAAGAAGCAAAATGACTATGATACTAAACCCTGGTTTTAAAGACAAGGCATTTTAGTCATGCATGTTTGAGCTGTTTTAACTGAAAGAAACTTGCAGACATATCTTAAAATTAGGGCTGTGCAAAAGTTAATTGCGATTAATCGCATCCAAAATAAAAGTCTGTGTTTACATAATATATTTGTGTGTACTATATATAATTATTTTGTATATATAAATACCTATGCATGCATGTATATATTTAAGAATTATTTGCGCTTAAACTCTGTTTATATATAATATATAAATACATAATCTATATTATATAAATTTAAATATTTTATATATGAATAACACATTTTCTTAAATATATACATGCATGTGTGTGTATTTATATATACAAAATAATTATATACAGCACACACAAATATATAATGTTAACACAGACTTTTATTTTGGATGCGATTAATTGCAATTAATTTTTGCACAGCCCTACTTAAGATATATCAGTGCCATCATTTTTTCTCAAGATGTACAGCAGTAATGTCATTTTCTAAGACACATTTATAAAAGCTTCTTGAATGTCCTAATTGAACTAAGGCCTAACCCTGGCTTAATCTAAATCTTGCCTGTGTAACCAGGCCTAAGTCTTCGTTTCCTTTTTTTTTTCATTCGAGTTTATCCTTATAAATGTATATTGATTTAAAGGGTTAGTTGACCCAAAATTGAAAATGATGTCTTTAACCCTTTAACCTGTTAACCTTTAAGAATTTCTAGTTATTTGTAATGAACACAAAACAAGACAAAAATACTAAATAAGATATTATTTTTAGAGAGTTGGATAAGCATTTTTGAAGATCTTCAAAACTAAACTGAATCCTTCTGAAACTATTATTTTAATAAGCATATACAGATTTGTTGACTATAAAATCGATTTACAAATACATTTATAACTGCGGAAACAGATTGAACTGCTTAAGCTCCACGAGTGACATAACAAAAGGGTGAGACATAACAAATCAATCTGTCGCCCCCTTTGAGCTTGAGCAGATCACATTCGGCCCGTCCCCTTCCCCTGCATCATGCGCTTATCTCAGGCTCATGTTGTTCTGGGTTTAGCTGGCAGAGTTGCCCGTGTCTGGTCAGTGCCTGGTGGCGCCGCAGTGGAACCGTACCTGTAATTAAGCTGGACACCAGCAGAGGGAGCACCAGCATCTGCAGCATTCTCATCAGCAGCTCTCCGGGAAAGGAGAAGTACTTTATGTCTCTGTATGACAATTTATACGGCCGCATTCCAAAGCCCAGAATTGTACCTGTGAGAGAAACACACATGCAGCTTTAATGGTCTGTAAAACTATTTTTTACATTAACGTTTAAGCTGGAGTGTTTAATATACTAAAATTGGTGAGAAAAAAAGTCACGATTGTGAAATTGTGAAATGGAGTATTCCACTTCTTTATATTCCAATTTGTAACCAATCCTAATACGATCCAACAAAAATAGATTTTCAGTTTATTCAGTTAGATCATATTGGTTCCAAATTATGATAGAAATTCCATTTAAGTTTCCCTTAATGGAATTCTTTAAAGTCACCATGAAATCACAATGGAAAATTCTTATTTTTAATAGAATATTATTCATGCACATATTTCTTTTAAATTAATGTGCTAAATTTAAATTAATTGTTATCTTTAATCAAAAATAACTTCCTCTCCCTCTTGCAGCATCATCTATTCTCTTCTCTGATGACATGTTCACTGGCGTGAGGGCGGGGCAACCTGTCACTCATATGAGATCCACCAATAGCAAATCACAACCATCCAATCAAATTCCACAAGGACAATAACAAGTCCCGCCCTACATTTGTTCTTGTTTGAGAAGCCGTTTCACTCAGATACATGTCACAAATAGGGGGGAAAAAACTGTTTACGTCGTCTTTAATTGTATTATTTTACATTATTATTTTAGTAGTATCATCACATTTCAGCACATCACATGAAAAATATAGATTTACGAAGTCAAATATATAAGATGTCGAATATATGATGAAATTACATAATACTTTTGGTAAATATTCTTGAATTACATTAAATATGTTCCCTGAAATATTAAGCTATTTTTTAAGCCAATTAATCAGCAAATATCGAGCCATTTTGAGATGATTAATAGCAGTTCCTGATTGGCTGAATAACAGATATGGTAATCCCACCTAGTATAATTTTCAAAACCTACAGAGGCATATTTTCTGTAAAAAAAAATACATATATACACACACACATTTTTACTTTACTCATTTTTTTTTTTACACATTTTTACTTTATTTATTTATTTATTTAAATAAATAAATTTAAATAAATAAATTTAAATTTAAATAAATAAATTTTTACTTTATTTATTTATTTTTACTTTACACATTTTTACTTTGCTTTACTAGTTCTCCATATTTAGTTTTTTTTTCATTTTTACTTTTATATTCAATTGTTTTATTTTTTTATTTATTTTTTTAAATTATAATATTGTGTGTTACCCCACGTCATATTAAATCTTTACTTTTATATTTTAAGTCCCCCTGTGGTGAAAATCGAGCTTTTAATATTGTTTAAATGTCTATGTGGTGTTTTTAATATGCAACAAATTAATAAGCCAACACCATTGCGGAGTATTTTCTATTCAAAACACGGTTTGAAGACTCAAAAACACGGTTCGAAATCGCCGGTGTTTCTGATGTCACAAGCTACCTTGTAACCAATCATGTCAATGTGTGATCGTCAACGAGTGGATCTTTGAGCTGCTGTGAGTGAGTGGAGGCGGGGCTCATTTGCATAGTTATATAACAGCGTATACTAAATGAGGCAAGGGTGTAAATAGTTAAATTAAAGGTGTTTTAAGGCATTCAAAAAATTTACAAGCAAAAAAATGTTTAAATATGTAATTTTTGTGATCAAAAATGAGTAAACTATTTTAGTTTTAATGATCTTTTAATGAACTTTAACTTTAACCTTTTTATATATTTTTCATTCTTCAATTATAATATTGTATTTTAAGATCCCTTTCAGAGTAGGAGGCACAAATGATCACAAGACCAAACATCATCTCACCAACGATGACGGCCACGACGGTGAGGATGACGAAGGCATTCCGCATGAAGAAGCCTTTGACGTCATTTGTGGTGATGTTCTGCACGGTGTTGCGTGCCCGCAGCGAGCGCTCATTGATGCCGTCCCGAAACTGCTGTACTCTGCTGCGCTGCAGAGGCGTCTCCCCGTTACTCTGAGTCATGCCTGGAGGGGGCGCCACACCGGACACACCAGACACCGCTGAACGTTTGACAAGAAACACTCCGCTGAGGGCAGAAACTGCGAAGGACAATATATAGGTAACATCATTAATGCATTTACATTACATTTATTCATTTAGCAGACGCTTTTTTCCAAAGCGACTTACAAATTATAACAATAGAAGCAGTTTAACTAACAATAGGACATCAACATGCAAATGCTATGACCCTTCCCAGTTAAAGGATTAGTTCACTTTAAAAAAAAAATTTTGCTGATAATTTACTCACCCCCATGTCATCCAAGATGTCCATGTCTTTTGATGAAAGGTTTTTGATGAAAACATTCTAGGATTTTCCTCCATATAATGGACTTCATTGGGAACCAAACGGTTCAAGGTCCAATTGAGAGTTTCAGTGCAACTTCAAAGGGCTTTAAACGACACCAGACGATGAATAAGGGTCTTATCTAACGAAACGATCGCTCATTTCCAAAAAAAAAAAAATTGAAGTTTTATAAGCACAAATGCTCGCCTTGCTCTGTTCTGTGATGCGCGTTCGTGACTCTCCTGTTCAAACTCATTCATCAAAATGAACGAATCTTTTTTCGAGTCATTTAGTTCATTTTGTTCGTTGAATGAACCAAATGAATTGGTCATTGGTCATTTGGACCTTGAACCGTCTGGTTCCCAATGAAGTCCATTATATGGAGAAAATCCTGGACTGTTTTCATCAAAAACCTTAATTTCTTTTCGACTGAAGAAAGAAAGACATGGACATCTTGGATGACATGGGGGTGAGTAAATTATCCGCAAAAGTTTTTTTGGTAACACTTTACAATAAGGTTCATTAGTTAACATTAGTAAATGCATTAACTAACATGAACTAACGATGAGCGATGCATTAGTTACAGTGTTTATTAATCTTTGTTAATGTTAGTTAATATAAATACAGCTGTTCATTGTGTGTTCATGTTAGTTCACAGTGCATTAACTGATGTTAACTAATACAACCTTTGATTTTAATAACGTATTAGTAAATGTTGGAATTAATATTAACTAAGATTAATAAATGCTGAAGAAGTAGTTCATTCTTAGTACATGTTAACTAATGTAGTTAACTAATGTTAACTAATGAACCTTATTGTAAAGTGTTACCGTTTTTTTTAAAGTGAACTACCGTACTCCTTTAATCAAAGTTGTCATAAGACAAGAACGGGTACGTATAACTTTGATGAAAGGTTTTGATCCACTTTAAATGTTGACTACTATAATAATGATAATAGAGACAACTACCGGTATTGTTTTACAAAGAAAACGTGAGTGGGGCTTATAAAAATGTTAGGAGGTTATGAGGGCTTGCAATTGTTTGCATTACTAGATGGTTACAAAACAAACAAAATTACAAGATTTTTCATCTACTATGGGAAAGATTCCCAAGTAAAGTAGCACACTTCTCCTCAACAGACCTCAGCAAGTAAAAGCCTCATTTCACCGTCTGTGTATAGTCCGGCTATGAGTAACCCATATCTAGCCAAAACAACCTTGAATTTGCACGGTTACATGTCGTTTTTGCCAAAATAAAGGGTGGGTTGTATGATATTCCATCATATAAGCTAAGTCAACAGTGATTAAACGTGATTTTATTTATTTGACATGTTAATTGATAACTAGTCTATTATTGGGCTGTGGTTAAACTTTAGACGTACATTACATTTTTACTGACAGCTCAAATTTTACCTTGTTTTATCCTAGACAGCTTTATTAGTCTTTTAAATGCCCAGCTAACAGGGAACGTTCCCAGAACATTCACTAACGTTCTTTAAAAGTTGTGTAAATGTTAGGACAAAACGTTATTAAAATATTGTTTTCGGAACGTTCATATAACGTTATTAACGTTCTTGTAACGTTGAGAGAAAACGTTCTTAGAACAACGTTCTTGGAACGTCTTTATCACGTTATTTGTATTTGATGAACGTTCTCATTACGTTGATAAAAAACGTTCTTAGAACAACGTTATCGGAACGTCTTTATCACGTTATTTGTGTTTGATAAACGTTCTCATAACGTTCCAGCAACATTATGCTAACCTTAGGATAACGTTCTAACAACATTATGCTAACGTTCCAGCAACGTTCTGCAAGACACCGTTCCAGCAACGTTAAGCAAACTGGACATTTCCACGTTTTTAGAACATTTTAAATTAACGTTCCCACAACCAAAATGGAACGTTAGAAAAACGTTCTCAGAACCTCACTTTGTTAGCTGGGTAATTGCGTGATTTGACGTATCAACTGTGGAAAAAGACTTACAAGTACAAGCCAAATTGTTATAATTAGGGTTAGTGGTTTGTTCAAGTACGAGCAACAACAACAGTGATGCTTCTCTAAAACTAAAACCCTAAATGTAATCTAAATTTGTTGCAAGTTTTCAACTTTTGGAGCTTGTTTTACCATTCGCACACTACAACAATCTCAGTTTAGTTTGTCTGTCAACAGCCAACAAATAATTTTTTATTAGAAATGGCATCTGAAAAGCAGCCAGGAGTGCATTTAAAACGAGCAGCTGATCTATGACACAGAGAACTGCAGCAATCTTTCCACGTGTGCTAGGAATACAGCCAGATCAAACACTGCTCCCCCTCTCACACACACTTGTGCTCACATGGTCTGAGAAAACGCACACCCACACACAGAAGAATAACAGACCGCATAGCTACTCACGTCAAAATAAAGGGATTCAGTCCAACCCTTCCTGTGACGAAGATCCTCTACGCTTAGAGACTGGAGAGAAGTGTGTACTTAGAAAGAAAAGTGCAAGAGTTTGGAAGAAGAGAACTGCAAGCATGGAGGGTGTGAGTGAGAAGGACGGGGAAGAACCAATGACAGAGTGGAGGGAGATGAGAAGGGGCGGAGCCTGTTGAAGAGGAGGAACTGCCAGCTCAAGTGTGTGGGACGTCTTTGAAAAGGCTTTAAGATGAAGAGATGGAGGGAAAAGCACGTGTTTGTGTCCACAAACACAAGACCACCCTGGCTCAGAAAAATTAAGAAAATATTTTTGGGTCTATTTCAAAATGTTTTAGATTTGATTTGAGAGTATTAAAAAAAAGCTTTATTTGTGACATTGTTCATGTCATGTGTATAAAAAGTTTGGTGTCAGATCATTCTCATATCATGCTGATCATGTCAATTATGCTGTTCTCAAACATGATCATCAGGTTTTGTATGATCTTGTGGATTTCATGTTGGGTCTAGTCAAAACTGTCGTTGAAGTCGGTGTTAAAATGCTGTTCACATCTCATTGAAATAAGTTATTCAACAGAGAAATTTTGAGAAAACTGGGGAATTTCATTTCACGACAACTATAATCGCAATAGTTATTTTTATTCGATTTTGCTTTTCTTATTAAAGGACAACTCCGGCGCAAAATGAACCTTTGGTCTAATTACACATTGCTACCTAGTCAACCGTTATCTGAGATTTGTTTTCATGATTGCTGAATGTAAATAGTTTTATCTCTAAAAACAGTTTAGCCTATAACGCTAGTATAATGCTAGTATATAGGGCATAGAGTAATGACAAATAAAAATGGCTTGTTATTACCACTAACACGGCTCAAAATAGCCCCACACTAACACGACAGCATAACAAGGGTCCCTACATTCAAACCGAAGCATTGAGAACTTTGTCAGTGTCCATACAGTTTAATAAGAAGATATTTTATACACACAGTCAACTTCGCGAACACAGGAAGAAGCCATCTTTGAAAAATAGTCTCTACCAGTCGATCTACGAACGCAGATCCATGTGCGCTGAACTGTGCAGAATCTCATATGGTCTGTTGTTTTCGGAAGAAACACAAACACAAACCGTTTTCTTCTCTTCAATATGTACACGTAGCCTACTGTTCGCACTCACATTATCACCTTATTCACATCTCACCGGTGGACATGGATCGGCGTTCTTAGATCGACTGGTAGAGACTATTTTTCCAAGATGGCTTCTTCCTGTATTCGCGAAGTTGACTGTGTGTATAAAATATCTTTTTATTAAATTGTATGGAAACTGACAAAGTTCTCAATGCTTCGGTTTGAATGTAGGGACCCTTGATGCTGTCGTGTTAGTGTGGGGCTATTTTGAGCCTTGTTAGTGGTAATAACAAGCGATTTTTATTTGTCATTACTCTATGCCCTATATACTAGCATTATACTAGCGCTATAGGCTAAACTGTTTTTAGAGATAAAACTATTAACATTCGGCCATCATGAAAACAAATCTCAGATAACGGTTGACTAGGTAGCAATGTGTAATTAGACCAAAGGTTCATTTTGCGCCGGAGTTGTCCTTTAAAAATACAAAAAATTACAAACTACATCGCGATTAGAAATTCGATTAATTGTGCAGCCCTTCTGAAAAGACACGTTTATATGCAAACACCATAAAAGTGAATTTTGCATTCGATGTCCCCTTTAAGATTGAATGCACAGATCCAGTTTACTGACACACATTCGATTTTCACCCAACTCGCTAATTGAAAGGTGTATTGCGCAAGTCTCTGAGTTTTTGCAGAACTACGCCCCCTCTGGCAACAAGCGAAACTGCAACCCTGCAACGACAAGCGAAACACACACATGCACGCTTGCACGAGCTGTTCATAACCAAAGGAGCATCAGCCGCACAAATCTATTGTTACAGTCATAATGTCTTCAGAGGTAATACAGTTATAAATCTGCAAGTCATTGGAAAGACATTTGAGTAAATTACACACTTATGGGTGTGTGAGGGGAAAACGGGGGTAGTAGAAAAGTAGGTTTTTGTTTCCATATCTCCATCTTGCTTACTGTATCCACTTATGATTGTATTATTATGGAAACACGTTCATGAACAATATAAGTTATTACTTTGTATAGGACCCGTTTGAGCCCTAGAGCCAACCGGAGATCTCTCCATTTGTTGAAAGCTTCCCGATGTCGACTCTCGTCTTATTCCGACGCCTGGCACTAGACAAGTTTTATTTTCTTTGTCTTACGTGGAGTTGACTAAAGTTTTGTCGCTCGAGTTGTCTTCGTTGATACGGAGAATGGCGGTGAATACACAAACCTGCCAGGTGAGCGTGAACGTGCAAAAGGTGCAAAACTCCGTTCCAAATCCCTCTTATTTATTTTACTGTACAGGATTATAGAGGCAATCGCAGTGATCAGAGAAGGGCTCATTCGGCCCATCAAGCAATTGTTTAAGCATGTATGGGTTAGAAAAAAAGGGATTTTTAACATGAAATGTTGCGCAATGCACCTTTAAGACATAACCAACTGTGTTGTGAATACTCCACACGATGGACATTTTGGCATTGTTGTGCATCTATCTAATAAGACTTGAAAGAGACAGTCAGTGCAAGCACATGGGGTTCTTATTGCCCTTAAAGGGGTGGTTGGTTGATTCTGATTTAAAGTTTTTAACTTTAGTTTGTGTGTAATGTTGAACGCTCAAAGTAAAGGGAGATGTTTGCTTTTAGGCCTACAGAAATCGCTTTTCAAGGACTACAACAAACGGCTGGGACTTCTTCCCTGGTTTTAATACGATCCATCTTTAAATTTCCTGTGAGGATTTATTGCGTTTCAGAGAGCTTTCTTTAGCTTTGCTTCACCAGTCGGGCTGAATGAGATGATATGTGACGTTCGGTGGTTTCGTTTTTGGCACCCAGAGTCACTAGAGTGAAATCTGGGCCGCTGATCATCACAACTCCATCCCCCGCTTCTGTTTGCACCATCTCACTCTTTTCCAGGAAGTCAACAGTGTTTCATCATATGTCTGAAGGGAACCTACAGTATAACGAGTGTCTATGGTTAGAATAGACACTCTGAGTCTGAGCGCACAAAAGACTCAAGCTAATGTGACAATTAAAAATAAAGTTGTGTGTGTGTGTTTGTTTGTGGTTCAAGCCCTGAACAAAAATGTCCCCACAAATATAACGATTTCTGAATTCCCTGTGGCCACATTTTTTGGTCCACATGAGAAAAAATCATTCCGTTTATAAAAATTATTATGTCTATGCAAAGTCCCCATAAAAGCTGAAAACACATCACTCTGTGTGTGGGTGTGTATTCTCCTGTGTGTCTTCAAGTACTTACTGTACTTTCAACGCCTTTTTAGCAGCTTCTCCCTCAGCTGAAACAAGAAACAAGCTCAGATTGGCAGAATAAACCTGAACACTGTTGGCTAAAAGCCCTGGAGATCATTACAAAAGACATTATTGGGCAACCCTGAGCAACAATATTAGTTATTTCACAATTATGTTCAACAACAACCTGATGATTTTGATGGTGGTATCAGGTGATTCTACTTTGCATATAGAAATAAAGATTTAGACCATTTTAGTGGTCTAAAATGTAAGACTCATGTTAAAATACTTTTACTTGCTTAATGTGCAGAGGAAGAAACAAGTTGGTTGTTGGATGATTTCCCTGATAAGATTTTGATGTACTTTCATATTCAGTGTTTTAGGGTGCTTTTTTTAACCCTAAAACCGTATTCTGGACAAATGTGGGCAAAATAGTTTTGATTTATTTTTAAAGAATACTTCTCTTGATCTGATCTGTACAAGAGGCTACTTTTCCTAAGTTTGCCTCCTGAACAACACACACATTTTTGTTTACTTAATTCTACAATGTTAAGTGGGTGAAAAAAACAACTCCTTAATCTTGTATTTGGGTCAAAAATGGGCACCCATAGAAATGAATGCGGAAAAACTGTAATTTAGAGCTTTCTAAAATAAGCCAAAATAAGACATCAGGTGACAGCAAAGTCACTTCATCATAGGTTTTAGCTCTAAGAACTTATTGGAATGATATTTTAAAGTAGTTAAAAAATTATAAAAAACAAACAAACATAATTTACATAGAAAATATGGTACTTTTTGAAGTAAATAAATTCAAAAATACCCCCGAAATAAAAAAAACACCAAAAATGAATAGACAAAACTTTATCGAAGACAGTGACATAACATTTATAATAAATAAAAATTAGGATCACACCTGAGTCCTCTGTGCCCACATTTGTCCACAATTACAGGATTACGGGCTATAAAGTGAATACGGGTTGAGGGCTACAAAAAGAATAGTATTAAATAAAATAACATATATTTGCTTTGGATAAAAGCATCTGCTTACTAAAAAAAGTAATAACAAATAAAGACTAATGATCCACGGCAATTACAGTATAAAGCAGTATCTAATATAAAAGACTGTAGCAGTGTTTATTGTGTTATAATATCTTGTGCAATATTCTACTTTTGTATGCAAAGTTTACAGATAACAGTCATAAATGTCCAGATTTTTATTTCAACTGATTTGTTCAAGTATCTGACACAAATGCTTGTTTAAAAAAAAAAAACTTGGTCGTCCAAAAAAATAGTGTTCAGATATTCAGTAAAAAAACAAACAAAAACAAAACAGCAACAGCAAATATGTGACCCTGAAGTAAAAGCAGCTGTAGGTGGAGGGGTGAATGCAGGGTTAGGAAGTCATTTTGATAGAGTATGCCATTGTAAAGTGTTTTGAGGGACCCACACAAGCCCACAGCGGGTCAGGGGCATTTTGGGAAATGACAAAAGAGGGATGTCTGAATTAGGAGCGAGTAACTGGCCCTTAGATTTGGAGTTTCCATGGCAACACTGTTTGGGAACGACGGACACGACTGGGAAACATCTGCTTGTGTCTGCTCTTTTGTCAGGTTTTGTTGAACGTAGACAAGAAGAACCGATTAATAGCCTAGTACTTTCATATCAAAATTTTTTTACGATGTGTAAAAGCAAGTGTAAGCAGAAGATATATTTGTTTTTATAGATTTTTCCCTGCAGGTGAATCAATAAAGGGAGGTTAGACTGAGGTAAGAGACAGACTTTGACTGTTGTAGGACAGCGATATATGGGAAGTGTGACGTCATTGAAGAGTGTGTGTTTATCTTTAGAGTGCACACATGACTTCAGACGAACGCCATCTAATTTTCTAGTGTAATTGATGCATGTTGTGCATCGGCCCTGCAGTCATGCATTTCATCATCGGTGTGATTTGACTGATTCCTCTGTCTCAATCACCACAACAAAACAACAAAAAATTATATATATATATATATAAACATAATATTTTTAATATAAATATTTTGTTACTATTTTGTTAATGTTACATGCTTTCTCCATCAAAATGTATGTTTTCTTTGCCTATCAAATCTATTCATTATTGTTGTCTCCATCTGCTGTTCTGCTTGCTTAATTGTTATAACTAGCAGATTGCCTGTCTCTTGTCTGTCAACTGTTTTTATTATTTTGTGATGCGATCTTGAGTTCTTGAAAGGCGCTATATAAAACATATTATTATTATTATTAAAACAATAAATATTTTAAGAAAATATTTAAATAGTTTTTATATTTAAAAATTTCAAATTTTTTAAATATTTATTTTTATATATATATTTTATATAATTAAATATTTTATGTTGGCATTCATGAACCACCACAATGAAAAATATGATTTTTTTTTTCTTAATATATATGTATATTTACACACTCACCTAAAGCACAACCTTGAGGCGGATGGGCCACAACAGCAGAAGACCCCACCGGGTACCACTCATCTCCACTACAAATAGGAAAAAAAGGGTAGAGCTCACCAAAATTGGACAGTTGAAAACTGGAAAAATGTCACCTGGTTCTGTTGAGACATTCAGAATTTGGCGTAAACAGAACGAGAACATGGATCCATCATGCCTTGTTACCACTGTGCAGGCTGGTGGTGGTGGTGTAATGGTTTTCTTGGCACACTTTAGGCCCCTTAGTGCCAATTGGGCATCGTTTAAATGCCACGGCCTACCTGAGCATTGTTTCTGACCATGTCCATCCCTTTATGGCCACCATGTCCCCATCCTCTGATGACTACTTCCAGCAGGATAATGCCTTTCAAATTGGTGTCTTGAACATGACAATGAGTTGACTGTACTAAAATGGCCCCACAGTCACCAGATCTCAACCCAATAGAGCATCTTTGGGATGTGGTGGAACGGGAGCTTCGTGCCCTGGATGTGCATCCCACAAATCTCCATCAACTGCAAGATGCTATCCTATCAATATGAGCCAACATTTCTAAAGACCTTGTTGAATCAATGCCATGTAGAAATAAGGCAGTTCTGAAGGCGAAAGGGGGTCAAACACAGTATTATAGTGTTTATATATATAAATACTTTGTATATATATATATATATATATATATATATATTTAATTGTATATATCTTTAATAAAATAACATGTATTATATTCAATATTATACATAATATTCATTTTAAGAATTATGTAAAATAAGTACAGTTTTACATTTTTGTATTGTTTGCCAGGTGAAAATCAGAAAACGATTTTCTTATTAATAAGGTCTGCAGCACAAACAAAAGGTTTGCTCGAACTCCCAGGCAACATTACATCACTTTCTTCGTCCGCTGTCCAAGTAGACCTTTCTAACCTGTCTACCTCTCTGTTGCATTACGGCCATCTATCTCAGACCGCGGAGACAGGGTGGGGGTTCCCAGGGGAGAGGGCTGTATTTGGGGCAGGTGATGCGATCCGTTCTCTTCTCTACCCTCCAGAGAGCAGAGACAGTGGGAACGCAGGGAGTTGTGGGCCGGCTTTGTGAAGCTATGGCATTGTGCAATGGGGTTCCCAGGATCAAACTTCAATCGTAACCTCCCCATGCTGCTGCACTGTTGTTATGCTGCACTCGCAGGACAAGGAGGCCTAAGTACAATCTCTCTGAATAGAAGGAGGGAAACCAAGGGCCGTACTCACCGAAACACTGCTTCTGGACCGGCGGTCACACTAATGCACTAACTGAATTAAATAAACACGGCTGATCCCAAGTCTGAATACTATGGGTATGCTGTCGATATGATCTCTTAATGAGTCTGTGATTTGTTTACACAGTTTATTGTCTGTCAGATATCTAGTGCTTATGCATCCGCATCTGATTGTGCTAAAAACAAGTGCTCTATGAAAAGAAATTGACACACAACTCGTCATTATGACTATTATCAAAATTTTAGAGTCATCAAAATAATGAAATAACAATAGAACTATGAAATGCATGGTGGTGAACATAAAATGTTAAACCTTATATTTGAGCTTTGTCAAGATTTTTCACTGCAGGGATTTGCAGACAATATTAGCCTAGCATTGAACCAGGGTTATTATAACACTAACACTCTCAACAGACATTTATAGTGCGGCTGGCATTATAATTTATTCACTTTCGGTGTGTGGATTGGGTAAAACGGTTTTTAATGGCAGGCTAGCAGTTTCCGTTGACTCGTGCTAGCCTAGCACCGGCAAACTATGCAACTGGAACGACTGAATGAACATTTTTTAAAACATAAATAACACTAAGGCTAACTTGGAAATGAGTCCCGAAGTCCAAAATGATGAACCACC